>CADDIJ020001887.1:0-41403 GCA_902809745.2 Tetradesmus lagerheimii | reverse complement strand
AATGAATGAATGAATGAATGAATGAATGAATGAATGAATGAATGAATGAATGAATGAATGAATGAATGAATGAATGAATGAATGAATGAATGAATGAATGAATGAATGAATGAATGAATGAATGAATGAATGAATGAATGAATGAATGTGCCGTCCGACACCAGCAGCCGGTTGCCTTCAGGCTGCTGCCAGGGAAGAAGGCAGTGCCAGCCTGCAGCAGCCACAGAAACAGCAGCAACAACGATGAGAATGTTCAATCAGCTGTGCTTGAATGTAGGGAAACTGAGGTACTATGCAAAATGCCAAACTGTGCCCACTCGACGCGGGCCCGTTGCCTGTCAGGCTGCTGCCAGGGAAGAATACAGTGCCAGGCCTGCCAGAATGAAATCGCCACAGCCTGCCAGATACGCCCGGCATGCACTGGCCAATGCACTGCATTGGCAGCAGCGCAACATCCTGCACCAGGGGTTAACTTGAAGACCACCCACCTTGACAAACACATCTGCTTGCTCCACCAGCACTTGCTTCGCAGCAGCAGGCTCGCTAAGAAGCACCACGCGCTCCCCACCAAGCAGCATCCCCACAACTTGGCCATGCTGCCTCCTGAGCCGCGTGATGAACTCCAGCGGGCCGCCCAGCATGCCCACTGACTGGTCACCCTGGGGCCCTGGCGGGAATCCTGCAAGTAGAGCAGCATGTGTACGTTCAGTCAGCTCTGTACAGATTATTGTGGCGCTGATTCAGCTGCGTAGTAGAGCAACTTGTGTGAAGTTATACTCAACCTCAAACAGCTCCGTGCAGGGTATTGTGACGCTGCTTCTTGCTTGCTTGCTTTGCTGACCACTGGTGCTGCTTTGCTGACCACTGGTGCTGGCAACTGGCAGTTGCAGGGGTGATGCTTTGCTATATACCACGTTTCATGGCAACTCACCAGGAGGCGGTGGCTGCACCAACCGCTGCAGGCGCGTCACGGCACCACCAGCGACATCAGCCAGCGACTGCAACGAGGGAGAGGGCTGCAGAGCAAGACAGGAGGAGTGATGCGTTACAAAAGCAGGCCCAACCTCAGGCATGATCCGTCTACTGTACAGTGTGCATGGTCAATTGCAATAGGCATTCCGATGCTGATACATATCATTCATGCTTCCAGGCATTACGTGTAGCAATTGGCTGGCATGCAGGGATAGGCTGCCTTGCAATTGCACACCCCATGATGTAGCCAACAGCAACAGCCCTGGTCTGCTCCTCAAGCTCACCATGGTAGCGGAGTCTGGCGGGGCCTGAGCTCTGCAGTTAAGTTTCCAAAACCTTCGACGCCCTAATGCACGGGGCACCAGGCATGCTGGTGGTGAACATCTGCCCAGCCTGGTGCTGCTGCAAGCTGCTGGTGTGCTGCTGCCGTGTGTCAACATTGTTGATGTGCACACAAATTATGCCAATATATAAAACAGCAGTTTCTATTAGTTTTGTTGCTGACTACATCAGCAGTGGCTCAGAGGCGACAACTGCATAGACGTGTTCCAGTACGGACTTGTGTTTCGCGAGATCCCTGGCTGATAATCAATTCATAGATCCTGCTTCATATCACTGTGCACCAGCAGCGGCTATCCGTGGTTGAGATACGGGTCGCAGTACAGCCGACATGACACTTGTTGTAGAGGCTGCTGCAACGGGGCTTTTGTAGGCCTGCAGACCGCTGCGTAACACAAGCACACACGGCGCAGAAGTTTGTGCGTGAACTGCACCATATATGTCTCTGTAAAGGCTGTAAACGAATGTTGTTGCTGTTGGGTGGCAAGTGGTATGCCTGGAGTTTCCAGGGTTTCCAACACAGCTGCATACACGCGTCTGTCAATGCAAGCACCACACAGAGTAGTTACACCGCGACCAGGTGCCAAACCATCAAATAATAATTCGAATAATAATTCGAAGACACAATCAGCCGCGTCAACAACGCACTACACAAGAAGGGACCTGCGCGGTGTGCAACAACTGCAGCCATGATCATCTGCAGAGTACGTCATCTGCAATTTGCATGTACAACAATGTGCCAGTCACGTTATTCGATGTTCACTCCGCAAGCACCAGCTGCTGCTAGAAGACCTCATACCCGCCACCGCTGCCGTCTGCTGGCGTTCTTGATACGAAGAACAGCAGCCCGCTGGCCAGTATGCATGACACCTGGAACACGCCAGCTACACCAGGCCACACCTCGCCCGCTACGTCAGGATTCATGGCTGCAGCAGCAGCAGCAGCAGTGCAGGCGGCGTCAGTTGCTAAAGAAAGACAGATATGCTGCACACGTACGTGTCATGCACCACTAAAACTGTTCCACGCCAGGGAATCTGTGTGCAATGCCAGCCCCGGATGGCTGCTGCCAAGCTGTTGTCTCAGCCATTGATGGGTCGCACTGCTGGTGTGCATAGCAAATTCTGACACAAGGCACATGGGACATGCGTGGACAGTGCAGATAAAGAAATCCGATTTCTCTTCTATTGCGGCACTGCAGTCACCAACACACGCTGGTCACTTCTACCAAAACATGAAGCAGCACCATAGCCACACCACTCACCGTAGTGTTGCATCAGCACCCACACAGCGCCTACCACAGATGCAAAGGAGACCACATATGAGAGGAAGAGCCAGAACCTCGACCTACTCAGTGGACAGTGGCGGCAACAGCAGCAGCAACGAGGACACCAATGAGTCATGATGAGCAAGCGGTACCTCTTTGTGCTCATTTCTGTGTGCTGTATGCAAGCAGATTTGGGCCACCGGCAGGATGGCCGGTGACCGCATGCAACGACTCCCACCCTATTGTCACATGTGCGCATGATGGCAGCTAGTTACGGAGCAGCTGTGGCGTAAGCATACATTGCAGTGCAGTATGACTGATCACCTGCTTGGAACACTTCGCTATACAGCGATGGATACATCCAGACAAGATTTCTCTGAATATTACCAAAAACCACTTGGTACAAGATAACAAGAATGATATGCTGGCCTCACCTGCAGAAGCCCCCATCATCAAACGGATCATAGTCCTGCAAGTCGTCCCTGCAGCACAACACAGCACATAGAAGCAGCATGTGCACGCGCAGTGCCAACACCACGTCGTAACTTATGAGTCAAGTCCTGCTGCCGGCCTGCAGGGATCTCGAGTATGCCGCTACTGCTGCTGCTACTGCTGCTGCTCTAGCTGCAGCTGTGCCAGAAACATGCGCCCAGTACGCTGAGTGCCCTTGCTGCCAGATCTGCACAACAGCGGTGTATAGCGCAAGCATCCATGCAGCACACATGCTGCTGTTGCACCTGACGCCTGTTGCTGCAGCAGCTCGCATGCTGCCCACCATTCCAGTTGTGTGTACAGTCAACTGCTGTTGCTGTTGCTGCACTGGATGACTCAACAGCCAGCGGTGCTTACCGCCTGATGCAGTTGATCATTACAAGCGCCACAGTGGCAACAATGCCTGGTATGTACTGCAAGCGTTTTGGAAAGACACGGAGCAGGCGCATGCCGGAGTGTCAGCTGCAGGTGCACCGGCAGCAGCTGCTGAAGTGTGATGTGCAGACAGCTGCAAGTAGTGCATGTCAGCCCACATGACACTGCGTGCGCACCACGCGTGCCGCATGCTTTTGCTGATTTGCTGCCAGCTAAGCATCCCGGTGATTCAAAAAATGATGTACATCCACATGCAGCTGATACGTCGGTTCGCCTCATGATGCTAGCCTGCATCTCAACTAGGTTCACCTGATCAAAGGGGATCTTTTGCGATGTGCAGACAACTGCATCAACCCAGAACCACCAGCCCGCCCCAAACAGTGCTCCTGATGCTATTGGCCCATATGACTTT
Organism: Tetradesmus lagerheimii; assembly: GCA_902809745.2. NCBI lineage: Eukaryota > Viridiplantae > Chlorophyta > Chlorophyceae > Sphaeropleales > Scenedesmaceae > Tetradesmus > Tetradesmus lagerheimii. The sequence goes on along the minus strand of CADDIJ020001887.1, from coordinate 37,549 downwards.
GCCTGCAAGGACACAACACAGCGCTGTGCGACTGGTGCTTGCAGGCAGCAGCAGCGACCACCAACAGCACTGCCCGTGCCATCTTCAGCAGCAAACAACGCTGCAAGGCATGCAACTGCACAAGTGCCTGCAGATCATTGCTTGGAACCATCAGCGCACCTTTTCCTCCCAGAATTGTACTACGTAGGGCGGGATGAGCAAAGCTATGAGCTGGCATATGGGGAAGTCGCAGAGCCCCATGGCTCAGGGCAGCTGAGCTGCCACCAGCAGCTAGAGACGTTTGTTTTCGCCAAGAGGTAACACTACGTGGGATGAAGCGCCGCTGTTGTAGAGACAAGCTCGATCGAGGGTTTCTTAGGGTCAGCCAAAGCTCAGACGCATGCACAGCGGCAGCAACGTCTGTAATGGTCGCTCAAAGTTGCTAAGATAACGATCGCGCACTCGTTGTGAAGTGCCAACAACGGTCTACAAAGGCCGATGTCATTCACATGACAGTCAGTTGTCACTTGCTGGCCAGGAGTGCGCATGTGCTGAGGCTTACTGGTGTGCGCGTTCTCAGGTTCTGCCAGTAAGACTTTCAAAAGTTGAAGGTGACTGGGCAGCTCACGGGGTTGACATGCTATAGCAGCAGCACTGCCACAGCAGCAGCAGCAGCCCACAAACAAACCACCATGGGGTCCCAGGACATGATACAGTCCCCGAATGACAAGAAGTTGTGTAAATACTTGAAGCTGAAAAATGGTATGGCTGTGCTGCTGATCCACGACCCTGCAGTAGCTGAGGCCCTTACCACTGCTGGGGTAAGCACACAACCACCGCCAGCACTGGCAGCAGCCACATGTATAGGAAGCTCTAACCTGAACAGCCAAACAGACCATAGCACCGGCTAAAAGTGAACGGATCTTGACAGCTGTGGTGCATCTGTAAGATGTTCAATCACATTGGCAGGTCATGGGATGGGCGGATTTGCGCTCAAGTTCTGTGAAGTGACGGACTACTTGCAGCTGAACAGCGCCCGCTGCAACTGTACACATGTACTGATATCTACATACGTTTGGCAAGGCTACATCACACATCATGGTGCATGTTCACCAGCATGCGGCTATGTCTGGGTATGTCGGGGTACGTCTGCCTTGCAGGACGGTGCACAGCACATGGACGCTTCTGAAGATGGCCAGCAGCAGTCTGGCAGCGGCAGCGACAGCGGTGATGATGACGAAATGAGCGGCAGCGGCAGCGGCAGCCAGGACGGCAGCGGCAGCGGGAGTGAAGATGATGATGATGGGGAAGAGGGGTCAGAAGAGGAAGGTGGAGGCGGCAAGAAGCAGGGCAAGAAGAAGCAAGGACAGATGGCGGGATCCAAAAAGGTGACGGCTGCTGACACAGGACATGTTACGTTTGAGAAGTCACATTTGACACTTTAGGTCAGGGTTCTGGGTGGCAGCGGGCCGTGTGGGGTGCATGGAGACCATGTTAGCTGTGGAAGCAGCTGCTGGCGAGCGACAGGGCAGCAGCAGAGTCTTCTTGGCAGGGGTGTTATGTGCATGCAGTTATGTGTTGGCTGGCAACTCCACATGCAGCTGACTGACTGTATCACAGCTTGCAGCATACGCTATCTCGCAATTACGCGCCGCAGCACATGTGCATGTGCTGAATACGCACATTCTTAAAAGTATTATTCATTGTGGTTTGAGCTCGTGTTTGTGCTAGGCATCCCCACGCACGCTGTACCAACCTGGTGCCTCTGGCTCTGCAGGCTGCTGCCGCCATGGCTTTTGGCGTGGGCAGCATATGCCTCAAACTGAAATTGACTGCTGCCAATCTTGCTGTGCCCCACTGCTGCAGGCTGCTGCCGCCATGGCTGTTGGCGTGGGCAGCTTCTGCGACCCTCTCGAGATGCAGGGCCTGTCGCACTATCTGGAGCACAAATCAAAATGACTGCTGGCGCATTGCTTGCTGTGCCTCACTGCCGCAGGCGGCTGCCGCCATGGCTGTTACCGTGGGCAGCTCATGTAACACTCTTTGACTGCTGCCATGCTTGGTGCGATTCACTGATGCAGGCTGCTGCCGCCATGGCCATTGGCGTGGGCAGCTTCTGCGACCCTCCTGAGATGCAGGGCACTACCTGGAGCACATGCATGCATGGCAGTTTGCTGCACATGCTAGTATAACATACGCCACATCTCTTGTACCAGTGCATTCCATGCCTCGCTGTGCATCCCCTATTTTGAGTGCATCTCTGTGCTAGCTATCCCTCAGCACGTGCGCCAAACTAATCTGACTGCTGCCGTGCTTGTTTTATCTCCCTGCCGCAGGCTGCTGCCTCCATGGCTGTCGGCGTGGGCAGCTTCTGCGACCCGCCTGAGATGCAGGGCCTGTCGCACTACCTGCTTGTGAAGCATCATGTGTCATGTGCAGCGCTCATGCCTGTGCTAGCCTTCCCAGCATGCTGTTCTAAGTGGTTTGCTTGTTTCTATCTCACTGCCTTGCAGGCTGCTGCCGCCATGGCTGTTGGCGTAGGCAGTTTCTGCGACCCTCCAGAGATGCAGGGCCTGTCGCACTACCTGGAGCACATGCTGTTCATGGGCAGTGACAAGTTCCCTGATGAGAATGAGTACGACTCCTTTTTGAGCAAGCATGGAGGTTCGTCCAACGCCTTCACAGAGCTGGTGAGGAGCTGGTTAGCTGGGTGTTTGGCTAGAGAGCTGGATGGTTAGTAGGCTGATCTTTAGTGGTGGTGGTTAGTGGCTGTGAGTGAGCAACAGAGATGTTGACGTCATGCTTGGCAATCTCCAGATGAGATGCAGCCCGGATGAGAATGAGTACGCCTCCTTCCTGAGCAAGCATGGCGGCGCGTCCAATGCCTTCACAGAGTTGGTGAGCAGCTGATTAGTTGGGTTGGTGGGTTGGTCGGATGATGAATTCGATTGTAGGCTGATCAGTGGTCGTAGTGGCTGTGAGTGAGCAATATAGCTGATGACGTCATGCTTGGCAATTTTCGTGAGATGGCGTGGGTGACACTGAGCGCGACTACTTTCTGAACAAGCACAGCCACTCATATAACGCTCATCACGGAGGTAGCGAGGGTTGGCTAGCTGGTAGGTTGCTTCATCAGTTGGGTGACATGGTACTGGTGCTGTGCTTGACTGCTTCAACTTATGATATCGATGGGTTGCTGTGCCTTGCTGCTGCCTGCAGGAGTTCACCAACTATCACCTTCCTGTGCCTTGCTGCTTCCTGCAGGAGTTCACCCACCAACTATCACTTTGCTGTGCCTTGCTGGTAATTGCAGGAGTTCACCAACTATCACTTTGAGGTGGCGCCAGCCCACCTGGAGGGTGCACTGGACAGGTTTGCGCAGTTCTTTGTGGCGCCTCTATTCCAGGTGCGGCCGATTTAGCTTGCACACAAACACACACTGCAGTGCTGCATTGTGATTGATTGGCATGTGGACTGAGCGACATTTAGATAGCTGCCAGCCACTGTAAAATGACCTGCACAACTTGGCGCCTTTCAACCGCCTTGTTTACTAGCTGCCATATATACACAGACCACGCCTCGCCATCCCTCCTGCAGCCAATCCCCTACTTCTTGGACGCACACTGTCGACAGCCGCAGGTGGTGCTACTCTTTGAGTTGTGCTATGTACTTGCATTTTGTTTTGACTCCGCAGGCTGGCGCGCTGGAGCGTGAGGTGCAGGCAGTTGACAGTGAGTTCAGCGGGGTGCTGCAGTCTGACCACTCGCGCCTGGCGCAGCTCATGTGTCACACGGTGAGAACACCGCCTCCGTTGTGTGTACGGTGTAGATGCGTCGATATACATATGCATAGATGTACATGTGCATAATCTATACAGTAAGTAGATATACAGTTGCATAAGTGCAGCTCGAGGCAGGTTGTGCCAGTGGAGTGTGTGTTATAGTTGCGATGTGTTGATGTTCTTGTCGCAACCTGCATGCTGGCCAGCAGCCCTCTGAACCTGTGTTTTTGCCAACAGTGCTGGTGCTGCTGCTGTGTCCTACCCGCAGTCGAAGTCTGGCCACATCTACAACAAGTTCAGCTGGGGAAACTTGGACAGCTTGTGGACACAGCCACATGCAGCAGGCATCAATGTTCGGCAGCGCATCATCGACTACTACAGGTGTGACGACGTTACGTTTGACCATATTTGACCATGTTTGACCATATTTGACCGACACCACCTGCTCTGCACCCGGCCTTCCTGCCGTACCTGTCGTACGTCTTGTGAGTTCTGCTGACACCATCACAGCATACTACGTACATGCCGCCAACACACACCACCTGCCATGCTGACCAGTCCGTCGTGCTGTCCCTGTTTTTGTCATTTTCAAACGCTGAACCAAAACCCATGACAGGGCCCAGTACTGTCCTGCACGCATGCTGATGCGCCCGTTCTGCTGTCCCTGCGCATGTCAATTTTTCAACCACTTACAGGTCCCAGTACGGTCCTGCGCGCATGAGCCTGGTGCTGCTGGGCGGGCAGCCCTTGGAGCAGCTGGAGAGTTGGGCACGCCAGGCCTTTGAGCCAGTGCCAAAGGGCATCGCAGGGCCACCACCAGTATTCAGCGACGCTGGAATGCCGTTTGAGGTGGGCGGGGGGGAGCGGGGGGTGTAGACGTGTGCATGTTCACACGACATTGTTGCAGCCAGTGCAGCTGCCCAATTGATTCTGCCATGATGCCAGTTGGCGGGTGTAGTGTTTCGTTGTATCTCTTTTTTGGATCCTGTGCTTCTCCTGTCACACAAGCAGGCATTCGATCAATCTGCTGCACTGTCTATTGGCATCAGGTATGCGCCGCAGGGCCGTGTGCTGTATGTATGAGGCTCCTGCAGTCAAGCACCACCACAAAGTAACAGTCACCCTCCAGCTGCCCTGCATGCTGCCAGCACTGGCAGTCATAATAATTACTTTTTTGCGTCTTTGTATCCCGGCGCCCCAGAGCTACTGTCAAACCACTACTGCTGATCGCTATCAAGCCACTGTGCTGCTGTACTGCTTGTTTTGCGTCATGTATGCGCCGCAGGGTCGTGTGCTGTACGTGGCTCCTGCAGTAAAAGACCACCACGAAGTGACAGTCACCTTCCAGCTGCCCTGCCTGCGCCAGCTCTACACCTCCAAGCCTGACCACTACATCAGCCACCTGGTGGGACATGAGGGGCCGGGATCGCTGCTGGCAGCACTCAAGGTGGGTAAGCACGGGCGTGATTGGGCTCATGAATCTATTTGTCTGTGTGCTTGTTATCTCGCCAGCGCCGTGTGTGCGCTCGTGTACACCAGCACATGCTGGTGGTAAGGCCTGTGCCCTGAGCAGATCACGTGCTATTAGCAGGCAGATTGCCCCATGCATGCTGGTGTCAAAGACATTGCCTTCTGTATGATCCACACCGTCAGGTGTTGCCGTGCAAGCCAGATGTACTTGCCTGTACTGTGCCCCCTGACACACGCATGTGTATTTGCATGCACTATCTCTATCACACAGCCATACACAACTACACTTGCTTCGCCACAACACAACCAGTTATGCCACTGCAATTGCTGCAATTGCTGCAGGCACGTGGCTGGGCCATTGAGCTGTGTGCTGGCGTTGATGATGACGGGTACAGCGCCAACACAGCAGCATACCTGTTCACGGTGTCTATCGTGCTCACAGAGGCAGGCCTGTCTGCTGGTCCTGGCTGCGGGCTGGCCCCTGTGGCGCTGCTGTTCCAGTACCTGAAGCTGCTTACAGATACAGGTGCGCCTGTTTCACAACGATCAGGGCTTTGGGTTGAAGCATTGGGGTGTTACCCGAAGTGAAACATTTGAGCCGCAGTACTTGAAGCTGCTCACAGATACAGGTGCGTGCAGCTACTCGCGAAACAGCAACAATCTGAGCTGTACGCCACCCGTAGCTGTAGCTAGACGCACAACTATGTTTCTTTCCAAATGGGTTCGATGGCGCTGCTGTTCCTGTAACACAATGACACACTGAGGATACCCTTGTTTAATGGTATAACATATGTTATGTTGAACGGTATAACATATGTTATGCCGCAGGTCCGCAGGCCTGGGTGTGGGAGGAGATCGCGTCCATCGCTGCCATGAAGTTCAGGTTTTCCGAAAAAGAGGACAGCTGTGACCTGGCCATGCGCCTGGCCAGCCACACTCTGCTTGAAATCTGCTGTTATTGTTCACCCCCAATACCAGCAACACCTCATCAACGGCAAACCTCGTCACAGCAACACACAGAAGACTATTATCATCAACTGTTTGACTTTATTGCCGCAGGTCCTCAGGCCTGGGTGTGGGAGGAGATTGCGTCCATCGCTGCAATGAAGTTCAGGTTCAGCGAGGAGGAGGACAGCTGTGACCTGGCCACGCGCCTGGCCAGCAGCATGGGCTGGGTGGCACCGCAGCACCTGCTGGCTGCGGAATACCTGCACGAGCAGTGGCAGCCTGACAAGGTACGGTGGCTGCCATTACATCTTGTTATGGTGTTGACTCATCCTGCATGTTGTGCAATTGTGTTTGAAGAAGGCTTAGAGTCATTTCGTTGCTGCTGCAGTCAAGCTGGGCTGATGGCACTCGTCATTAGGGTTTTGTTGAAGAGGGCAGCATGGGCTGGGTGGCTCCCCGCCACCTGCTGGCTGCGGAGTACCTGCACGAGGAGTGGCAGCCTGATGAGGTGAGGTGCTGTTCTGATCGATCTAGCAGCACCAGCTGTTGCCAACAAAAGTCATGAATAGTCGTGTTGTTGAGGCCAGGAGCCAAGGTTTGCTTGTGCCGCAGCGCCTGCTGGCTATGGAGTTTTTGCACAAGCTGTGGCAGCCTGATAAGGTAAGGCTGCTAGCGTATGCTGTGCTCTATCCAGGCACACCAGGTGTTATCAAGCAGTGATAGAAGTGCATTGTTTGGAGGCCAGGGGCCAAGATTGAACTGTGCACGAGGTTCTGCTGCCCGCGCAGTGATGATCATCGCAATGTCGATTGTCTGCTGCCTGTTATCAATGCCTGCAGGTTGCGGAGCTGCTGGGCTGCATGCACCCAGCCTGGTTGATATCCTGTTGCTGTTGACTGTCATTGACGTCAAAACCAAACAACTACTTTGAACTGTGATGCCTGCAGGTTGCGGAGCTGCTGGGATGCATGCACCCAGCCTCCAGCAGCTTCCGCATAGACCTGCTCACCAAATCCTACACAGCAATCAAGCAGCAGCTGCAGCAGGCTGCAGCAGACCCCGGCAGCTGGCTAAACCCCGGCAGCAGCAGCAGCGGGGTTCAAGACTTCACTGAGCCCTGGTTCAAGATGGATGCGCTGTCAGTCAAACTTCCGGATAGTTTGACCGGCGGTTGGGCTGAGTCAGCAGTTGCTGATGACCTGGCACTGCCGCCGCCAAACCCTTATATCCCGTCAGATTTTGAATTGAAGACAGATGGCAGCAGCGCTGCAGCAGTGGACAGCAAGCAGCTGCTGGCAGCAGTAGAGCGCTGGATGCTTGTGGGGGGTGCTGTGGCACAGCCTGAGATGGTGCTGGCTGCACCACCTGCAATGTTGCTAGATGAGCCAGGTGCGCGATTCTGCTGTCGCAGCGACAGCTGGTGCTGCAAATCACCTGCAGAATCATCTGGTTCTTGTGAAGAATGCCATTATCTACATCAGCTTCGTAGCCATGGCCTTTAGGCTCAGATTGCCTCACGTACTCAATCTCTTATTGACTCACTAGCTCCGCTTCCTGTCCCTTCCCCCTGCAGGGCTGCGCTTGTGGCACAAGCTGGCTACTGCCTACCAACGACAGCTGCTGTTGCGTAACACCTGCAATATCATCTTTGTATCTTGTCACGGACGCCATCATCCACAGCACCTTCGTATGCCACGTCCTTTTTGAATAGAGCCAACTAACGCAGGCGTTGCAGAGCACTCACAGAGTCACTCGCTCAGTCGCTTCTCCGCTCACCAACTCAGGTTCCTGCCGCTTGCCCTGCAGGGCTGCGCCTGTGGCACAAGCTTCCTAGCAACGTCCTCTTCCTAGCAACGTCCTCTTCGCATGCACTACAGAGCGCTGAGGCATTCCCCCACGCACGCACTGACTCACTGACTTATAAAATCGCTCATCAACTCGTCTTCTTGTCCCTTGCCCTGCAGGGCTGCGCCTGTGGCACAAGCTGGCCACTGCGTACTTAACGTCAACATCAACCTGGGCATCCACGTCCTCTTAGCTCATGCATCGCTGCAGCGCGCTTAGGGAGCCACTCGCTCACCTGCTTGTTGACCCAATCAGCTTCCTGTTGCTTGCCCTGCAGGGCTCCGGCTGTGGCACAAGCTGGCCACTGCCTACCAGCAGCCGCGCACATGTGCCTACTTCAGGCTGTCTGGGCCTGCTGCTGCTGCCAGCCCTGCTGCTGCTGTGCTGGGGGCGCTGTGGATGCGGCTGGTTGAGGAAGCACTGGCAGAGGACGCGTACCTGGCAGGTGGGTGTGGCTGTGCTTGTAGGCCATATGAAGTGTGTAATATAACTGAACACAGAGTGGAAATAAGATAGAATTGGTTGAAATGGAGATAATGCTGCAAACATATGAAGAGAAAAAACACGCCAAAAAGGGGACCGAAACGGATCTGTGCTGGGAGCGCTGTGCATGCGGCTGGTTGAAGAGGCGCTGGCAGAGGATGCCTACCTGGCAGGTGGGCCGAAGGCTAAGCATTTGACGCGGCAGCATGCCCGGCATCGTGCCATGCCAACTGCCCATTTGCTGACCCACTTTGTGTCTCACCTGCAACACCGTGTAACCTCTCTTCTTCTCAGCTGCCACTTGCCTGCCTGCCTGCAACCTGTCTGGATCTTTGCACGCTGCGCAGATGTTGCGGGGCTGCACTGCTCCTGCAGCAGTGAGGGCATGACACTAGCGGTGGCTGAATTCCTCTGCCTCTTTGTTTGTTTGCACGCTGCACAGATGTTGCGGGGCTGCACTGCTCCTGCAGCAGTGAGGGCGCGGCAGCCTTTGAAGTGCGCGTGGACGGCTTCAGCCACAAGCTGGGCCTGCTGGCTGGGCGCGTCTTTGACGCACTGGCGGGCTGCAAGGTGGGCATGGCATGGTCTGGCACCATACTGCATGCCATGTTGTGATACAACTACATACGGCCAGTTTCAACTTTGGCTATGCTTGCGTCTTCACACCGATCGTCTGGCAAGGATTGTTCGGAGACATTGGACCATGCAAAGCTATGGAACGCTTCACAACCAGTGGTGAGGATGCTTCAGCCACAAGCTGGGCCTGCTGGCAGGGCGCGTCTTTAACACATTGGCGGGCTGCAAGGTGAGCAATCTCGTCTATTCTGGCACCAGACCGCATGCCATGTTATCAATTGTATGGGGCGCGTCTCGACTTTGGCTATGCTCGCCTCCCGCTGATTCTAGCAAGGATTGTTTGGTGACGTTGGACCATGCAAAGCTGTGGAAAGCTTCACAACCAATGGTGAGGATGCTTCAGCCACAAGCTGGGCCTGCTGGCAGGGCGCATCTTTGACACGCTGGCGGGCTGCAAGGTGAGCTTAGCATTGCTGTGTGTCCCACCTAAAGCTTATTAGTGTTGGTTGGGTTGCTTCAGCCACAAGCTGATCCTGCTGGCGGGGTGCGTCTTTGACGCACTGGCGGGCTGCAAGGTGAGAATTGCATGCAATGCCACACAGGGCCTGTGTGTCCCTCCTATATGTTGTTTGGGATGCTTCAGCCACAAGCTGGGCCTGCTGGCGGGGCGCGCCTTCAACACACTGGCGGGCTGCAAGGTAAGATGCGCATTCATGTCTGTTCCACCTATGTGGTGTTTGGGGCTGCATCTGCTTCAGTCACAAGCTAGGCCAGCTGGTGGGACGCGTGTTTGACACGTTGGCGGGCTGCAAGGTGAGCGTTTTTCGTTCTTGTGTGTCCCACCAGTGGCAGCATCCAGCAGCAACGGCAGCCGGCAGGAGATATATGCCTGCATTCAGCGCTACGCAGCTGTGCAGTTACCTTTCCGCAAAATTTTGCTGCCCTGCCATCCCACATTCAAACGCTATACACAACTGCATATTCTTCCTTTACCTTGTCGTGTGCATCTCCTTGTGATGCTACACTGCAGGTGCGGCCGGTCTCCTTCCCTGCGGTGCAAGAGCAGCTGCTGCGCCGCTACCGCAACGCCATGCTGCAGCCCGGCAAGGCTGCCGCTGCGCTGCGCCTGCAGTGCTTGGCTGGGGGCCCGCACTGGAGCAGCGACGAGCTCGCGGCAGCGCTGGAGGCAGTGAAGGACGTGCAGGAAGTGCAGGTGGGCGGTAATGTTTTAGTGTTGGTTGTTTCGTCAAGTTGTGCGCTTTGTGGTGAGTACATTCACGCAAGCACAGCAGCTGCGACAAGCTGGTGGCAGCACATGAGCAAGTGAAGGAGGTCAGGGAATTGCAGGTGGGCCCGCCTAGCGTTCAGTTGCTCACATGCTATCGGCCATCGTATGTGCGATTGTCGTCTGGGTACATTCACCCCTCTGCTTTTACTGCCTTGCTTGTGAGGATTAGGTAATAGGTGGAGGTACACGTGGGCCACTTGCCGTGTCAAATCTTGGCAAGTCCACTACACTAAGTGGACACAGATGCAGGTACCTTCGATTGCGTATGTGGAAGTGAGAATGATCATAATATTTGAACATGCTGCGGACAGCGCTGTTGCAAGCATACTAAACACGTAACATTTCCTGCTGCTGCTGCCGCAAACTGCGGCCCGTAATTGTGTATGGGTGCAGGCCTTTGCTGCGCAGTTCCTCTCCTGCTGTCACTTGGAGGGCCTCATCATCGGAAACATAACAAGCAGCGAGGCGTTAGACCTCGCGCGCTCGCTGCGCACGACGCTGTCAGCGCAGGGCCAAGCAGGTGCAGGCAACAGCAGCAGCGGCAGCAGGGAGTGCAAGCTGTTGGCAGCGGCTGATCGTCTGCAGGAGCAGTGTGTGTCACTGCCGCGCGGTGTTGCGCTGTTGCATCGGGCTGCTGCACGCAACCCTGAGGAGGAGAACTGCTGCGTGGAGGCGTACTATCAGGTGATTTGTTATGTTTGGTTGCTACTAGCGGCGAATGCTCTGAATTATGCGTCAGGCTGTGCTCTTCCTTCTGCATTGCATGCCAGCTTGACATTACCGCTTGTTTGCTTGGGCAGTGAACAAGCTGCTTTGTGGGTGCACTTCCTTGCTTGGCCTGGTACCCTAGCAGCTGCCTCCTGAATGTTGTGCTGCTTTGTACTGTCGCTGCTGCTGCTGCTGCAGATCGGGCTTTCGACGGACCTGCGGCTGAGAGTTCTGACAGACCTGATGGACCAGGTGAGGACGCAGGAAACAAAACCACAACCCTAAACGGAATGTTGACAGCTCTTTGATATGCAGCCTTATCGTTCAGCTGATTGTATCCATACTTTATTTGCCTGCTTTGCTTGAAATGGATCCACAGGTGATGTACAAGCATGTGTCAGTGCCACGACTTCAATGTTCCACAGGCCCCAAGCTTGGTCGCCACTTTTTCTTTGACGCGTCTGGCTGTTGACGATGCCCAAGTGCTGTACGAGCCTGTGTAGATGCAACACACCCTCCAGCTTGGCCTACTCACTACTTTGGTGTGACTTGTACGCTCTTTGTCAATGCCGCAGGTGCTGTACGAGCCTGTGTACGTGCCACAGAATCAAAGTTTCACATCCCTCCAGCTTGGCGTATTCACTGCTTTGATTTGACTTGTACGCTTTTTTTGTCAATTGCTTGTCACAATGCCGCAGGTGCTGTACGAGCCTGTGTACGACACGCTGCGCACGAAGCAGCAGCTGGGCTACACAGTCAGCAGCGGCGCACGGCTCACGCAGGGCGTGTGCGGCTTCTGCGTGGTGGTGGTGTCTGCTGCGTACGGCGCGGCTGAGGTGGAGGCCCGCATTGAGGCCTTCCTGCAGGACTTCACGGCCAAGCTGCAGGTGAGTTCAAACTAAGATTTAGTTCTTTCACTGTTGAAACCAGGTCTCATCGGCAACCAGGTCTCGCAACCCATTTCATTGAGCTGTTTGTTCTACACACGATGGATTGAAGTTTAGTGTTTGATATGTGCGGCTTCCAGTGTTCTGCGTGGTGGTGGTGTCTGCTGCGTACGGCGCGGCTGAGGTGGAGGCCTGCGTTGAGGCCTTCCTGCAGGACTTCACGGCCAAGCTGGAGGTGAGAGTTGGGATTGATCCATTTTCGATTGTGGGATGGCGTCATGAATCCATCTGTTCTGCGATTGGCGAACTCACAACCCCTTCATTTACTTACATATGTAACATGTAACAAAAACTGATGAAGTCTGCAATGAAGGCGGTGAGGTGGGTCCCAGGGGGTGGTGTGAGGTGGAGGGGTGCATTGAGGCCTTCCTGTAAGACTTCACGGCCAAGCTGGAGGTGAGACAACGTGACTTTATGCTATATTGATAACCAAGTACCCATTGGCAGATGCAGCTCGTACTTGGTAGCCATGCCTTCCTGCAGGACTTCAGGGCCAAGCTGGAGGTGAGACGACCATCTGCTTAAAATGATATCCGAATTACCCCAGTTATGAATGGCGAACCCTTCATCTGATTTGTTCTTTGGTATCCTCACCAGGGGGAGGGGGCAGGGAAATTGGAGGGTACGCCAGGCTGACATATGTAACGAGTTTATGCAGAAAGTTATGGGGTCTGCGAGAGAGGGTGGTGGTATCTGCTGCGTTTGGGCCGGCTGAGGTGGAGGCCCGCATTGAAGCGTTCCTGCAGGACTTCCAGGCCAGGCTGCAGGTGAGATCATGTTGGATATCTGTATACATATGGTTGACCAAGTACTCTTTGGCAGAGTGACAAACTATTTTTACTGAGCTGTTTGTTGTACTCACAATTAAATGTAGTTTAGTGGTTGACATGTGCGGTTGCGCTGAACAGTTGCCGTGTGGCAATTACTCGCGGCAAACTGGCACTTTGCACACCAACTCATGTCTGACGAAAGCCTCCATCTGCAGCTTTGATCCTGCTGCTGCTGCTGCTGCTGGTCCCATACAGGCCATGCCTCAAGAGGAGTTTGACCGCCACAAGTCCGCGCTTGCGAGCAACAAGCTGCAGAAGGACACGGCACTGGCTCAGGAGGCTGACAGGGCGTGGGAACAGGTGCGGCCTTCACAAAAATAAAAACAATAGCATATGTAAACTGTACATGCGGCTCGCCATCTTGATGATGCAGAGGCAGCGCATAGCAGTTCCGGCAGGCGTACAGCACACGTAGTCTCTCACTGCAGTCGCGCTGCTGACATGGTTGCTGCAGTTTGTCTGCTGGCTGACATATTGCATCTAACATCTACCAACCACACAGTGCATGCCTAGCACCGACTGCACACAATGTGTGCCTAACACCTTGCTTGTCACTTGTAGGTGTTCAACACGCGTTACGAGTTCATCTGCAAGGAGCAGGAGGCCGCGCTGCTGCAGGGCGTCACACTCGCTGAGCTGCAGCAGTTTTACGCAGCACACCTCGCCCCCAGCTCAACACAGCGACGCAAACTGACCATACAGGTCGCCCCTAGCCGCACAGCAAAGGGTACAAAAGCAGGGGTCAAGGATGTGGAGCAGCAGCAAGCTGATGCTGCGGCAGCAGCACCGCATGTGCAGCATGAGCATGGCCTGGTGGAGCCGAATTCACCTGGCCATGCTAGCAGGCATGTGGTTGGTGCTGCAGTGGTGCATGCAGGGGGCAGCAGCGCAGCAGCAGCGCAGCAGAACGGGAGTGCGGATGCGTCAGAGCGAGACGTAGATGCTGCAGCAGCTGCTGGGTCCCCAAGCGCCAGGCAGCTGACGGCTAAGCGGCAGCGGCGGCAGCAGGAGCAGCCGTCAGAAGCGGCAGCAGCAGCAGCAGTGGGTGGTGTTGCTGATGCTGCAGCGCTGCTGCCGCCAGGTGTGCAGCTGCAGCTGGTTGCAGATCCTGTGCAGTTCAAGCTGGGCAGGGAGCGCTACCCTGTTTACTGCACTGTACAGCCGCAGCTGACACGCAAGCAGTAGCAGCGGCAGCACGAAGTCAGAGTAGTTCTGTGCCTACTGGGAAGCTGCGGCGGCAGCTGCGTGTGGTGGCCTTTGGGTATCCAATGGCGGAGTCAGGCGGAGTATTAGTTATCTGCTGGCCAAGCAGGCACTGATCAAGCCTATCACAAGTAGTTATGTGACACGCCCTATGATTGAGCAGGTACAGGGCATAACACGCGATGCCTCTGCTCAGCAGACCATGTACTGGCCTGCATGCCAGGCTCTGCTGCCACTGGCAGGCTGCGTGTTGTGAACGAGATGCAAAGAGCATGCATTGATCGTGTGTTGGCGCAATGCAAAATATCAAACTGAGTTGCCGCATCCAATGCGACTGGCAGTCAACAGCAGTGACTACAGCAGGTTCAGTCATCTGCTGCATTCTGCTTTGCAGAAGGTGTGTACACACATACACATGTCCACACGCAAACCTGTACAGTGACAATGGAGCAGCCTTGCATGCAGGGTTCGAGTGTCTCTGCTTGCTTTTGTGCTAGAGTGCTGCTATTTGCACAGTGACAAGTGGCTTCGACCGCAGCATCGGACGCTGATTGTATCGGTATCTGAAGTTAACGTGACGGTTATATGAAGCTGGGGGCTGTCACAAAGCTGATGATCATCATCATCATGTTACCCATTAAGCCATAGCATCAACGCCATCACAAAGCTGATGATCTGCGTTCGTGCTGATCAAACACTTATTATTGATACCAGGAGACCAGTGGCAGCACGCGCTCGAGCGCTAAATAGCAGTGCTACATTGGACGGTGGTATTTTCAGAGTCAACTGTCCATCGTGAAACTGACTTCAACTCTATTCTTCGCATTGATTTCTTACAAGTTATTTCTACCGTGTACCTAAACCCTAAACCTTGCTCTTTGAGCCAAATTGAGATCGCGATCAGAGGTCAGCTCCCGCTGTAATGACAGGGGTTCAAAAGCCAGCAAGATAGCCTGCTGAACGTTTAATTTTCCTGCTGAACAACAATATCATTGCATATCGATCTCAACACACATCGCACCTGCTGGACGCCGGCAGCGGGTTGCACTGAATCATGTGTTTGCTGTTGCGGGCGCTTGCCACCGGTCTCCCTCGCTTTCAGTCGGCTATCCACTTGCCTGTGAGTGGCTTATAGAAGATTGGCAACATTCCAGCAGCGCGGGCACCAGCAGGCGGTGCAGGGTGCCGCAGGCTCCCTCTATGCGCTATGCAGGAGCAGCAGCAAGAACAGCAGCAGCGTGGCGGCATGCACATAGCAGCACGCAACGGCCGCAGCGCGCAATCGCCCTATGGGGTGGCAGCAGCGGCTGCTATGCAGCGCAGAAGCTTTAGCAAGCTGCCAATGATCGAGCAGCCAGAAGGTGTTTGGCATGTGGAAGGCATGGTGAGAGACTGCCAATGGGCAGGACGACAGCATGTCGCATGGCGGCCTGGTGCATGCGATGGGGACACCGCTGCGCACGAGATGAAAGCAGCAGTTGGCTGACGCCTTCAGAATGCGTAGCTGCTGTGAATCTTCTCTTAACAACTACTCAATGTAGAAGCAGGATCCAATTGATGTGTGCATAATGAGACCCTCTACAATTCTGCAATAAATGGGGTGGTGAGGGTTCAGTGGCCTGTAGGCTGCACGTCTGCATGTTTGCAGCCATGGCTCAGATGTCGCACAATGGCGCCCCGTTTAGTTTTGTTTTTGGGCCTCCTGCCACAGGCACAAGTGCTGTAGGACGCGCCCAAGATTCCAGCAACCTTTGCTGCCAAGTGCTTCCCTGACCTGCTGCAGCATGGGGGCAGGCAGCCAGTGCAGCTGTACATCTCACTGGTCACGGATGATGCGGCAGAAAGCACGTTGACAGCAGCAGGTAGGAGATGGCAGCTTTTTGTATGGGTCCGGTGAAGGCATTATAGAACTGCTTCGGTGTCGGCACTGCGGCGCGCCCCTAGGATTTGGAGGACCGTACTGATAGGACAGTAATTATGGACTCAGCGAAGTGTGGTGCCCAGCTCTGTCCTGCTGCCCGTAAGCACTATCATGTTAAGATGTTACTGCAGACATCTTGGCATGGCATGCTGGTTGTGACCATGTGCAGTGGCTGCTATGCAGGTGTTGTGGCAGTAAGCAGCAGCAGCACTGGCAGGATAAAGGACGGTGGCAGGTACTACTACCTGATAGGCGGTCGTTCAGCACTGCACACTTACCTAGGCTACACAATCACAGCAATGTCATTCCAGGCGGGCAGCACGCAGCTCACGCTGCACCTGCAGTCACCATTGGCAGCAGCAGCAGCAGAGCACGCTGCAGAAGAGGCTGCTGCAGCATTGGAGGCTGCAGCCACCTGGCAAGTGCACCAGGTGCGTCAATTGTTACTGCTGGGCTGTTCGTCATAGACTTTCTTCCCCGGCTTTCGTCAAGCACAGCTCAGCCTCTGTGACAGCCTTTCTCTGGTCACGCTTGTGGCATGCTGGCATAGCGCAGGAGGTTGCTGTGCCTCCAGGAAGCCAGGTAAGCATGCATATTTTACACTCAGCCTGTCACACATTAACTTTTCATCAGTGCTGCAAGTGCAAGCCCTGCAGGGCTGGACCTGTTTTGCTGAGCATGCCCACAGACGTTCCTGCTGAAAATTTCAGTGGCACTTGAGTTGAACGCAACAAGCCCAGGCTCACCTGTCATGGTTTGTGTTTCATTTGCTGTAGCCATTTAAGCCGAGGACGCTGCTAGCCCAACCAAGTACAGGCCAAGTGTGTGTCGACATTCCCTTTACCCTTCTGCGCTCAGCATTTGATTCACTTGGTGATTATCAGCAGCAGGCTGGCTTCAAGGTGCAGCTGTCAGTGTTCAAGGAAAGCGCACGTGTGATAGGTAGGCGGGTGGCAGCTGAGCAACGGGCCTTGTGCTGCTGATGAAATTGCATAGACATAGTCACAGTTGATGAATTGGCTTTTTCACCAAGTGGTCTTGTGCTGCTGTCTTTGCCTCGTGTTTGAGGTAAATGCACACCAATGTTCATAGTATGTGCACTGTACATGATGTATCGTAAAGGTGACCTGCATAGAGTGCTGTCACGCTTGTGGGCCGCAGGGGGCAAACACGCAGGTAAGACAGTGACTCTGAACTATGCTCGAGTGCGACTGCCACGCACGTGCTCTTCAGCTGTGCATGGCTGCAACCTGGTGATGTTGAGGGCAGCACCACCCAACCTGCTCCAGGTGAGAGAACTGGCAGGGGTTCCCACCTGCACCCTGCGTTGCTGCCGGACAAGGTTGAGCACTGACAGACGCTTTGCCCACTGTTTGCAACAAGTCATGGTCGCAATGTTGACAGAGTATGTAAAACGCACAGCAGACAGCCCTGTACTTGTAGGCGGTGTTAATAGCATCATGTGTCCTGCATCAAGCAATGCACTGGCTCACTTGCGGTGTTATTCATGCCCATCCATGAAGGCCTGCTTTGTCAGCACAGACCTTTTTCCGCGGCTAAAAATGTACTATTTAACTTTGTCCCCATCATTTACAGAGACCAGCACTTCCTGTCGTGACTTCGCTCTGTGTGTTTGTGTGGTGCCTACACAGATTCATGTGTCAAGCAGCGACATACAGCCAGTCGTGCTGCCTGCAGCTGCCACAGCGCCTGCTGCTGCTAGCTTGCAAGCAGCAGGACCAGCAGCAGCAGTAGCAGCACATGTGCCAGCTGTCGTGCAACCAGAGCAGGGGCAGCAGCTGCTGCCGCACATAGCTGACACTGCAGCACCCACCCCTGCAGCACCACCACGTGTGGGTGCAACAACACACAGGCCTAGGCCTAGGCCTACTAGGCCTATTAGGCCAGCAGCAGCAGCCACACCGCAGCTTGCAGTAACAGCAGTTGACGAGCCAGCAGCAGTTGGTAAGAGTCATCATCTGCTGCAGCGGCAACAGCTACAGCTGGCAACGGCCACAGGTGCCACAGCAGAAGCAGCAGACATGTCGCCAGCAGCAGCAGCAGCAGCAGCAGCAGCAGCAGCACAAACAATGGCAGCAACATCAGGCCACTTCACCGGGCTGCCACACACCACACCAGCAGCCCCACCACCAGCAGGCTGCTTGACCCTGCAGCCCTTTGACCGCAACGACGTGCTTGGCGCGCTAGCTCGGCTGCTGCTGCTGCTTGATGCCATGTCAGCACCTGACGAGCTGGTGGAGCGGCTGCATACCAGCATTGTGATGCTGGCTGGGCTGCAGGGCCCTGCAGGGCAGCAGGATGCTGATGCTGCTGGCCAGCTGCAGCTGCTGCAGGCGCACTACACGGCCGTGCAGGTCTGGGCGCGTAGGGGCAGGTTTGAGAACGCGGCTGCTGCGGTAGATGTGCTGCTGTCGGTGCTGGGGTTGCCAGAATCAGATGATTGACACTGCACGCTGTGACCGTCACGGCATGCAGTGTCAAGGCATGTGCGAGAATTTGTGTCGAGAGTATGTAAAAGTAATAGCAGCACCAATGTATGTGTGTTGAGGCGATGTCAATAGCAGGACACTGCATCCGTTCCTTCATTCACGCCATGGCGAGGCAGGCAAAGCAAGCTTCAGCCTCTACACTGTGACATTTACTTGTTACCAGGGTGACGCCATCACGTTGAACGTGAAGCCAAGAACTGCACCGTCATCATGCATATATGCTATATAACAGGTTCCCTCCAACATGAGACGTTCCTGGATCACATGTACATGTGTACATGTATGTTGTAACAGCTGCATCAAGACATGCAACTACCGTGCTGAAACAGCTGGCAGAAATGCCGCTGCCGCGTGCAAGCAGCGCTGATCTCATGCGGACCGTCCCGAACTATTACAGTGTGACACTAAACAGTGTATGTGTCTTGATCACCATACAACCGTGACTGCCAGCAGCGCCGGCAAAGTCAGCAGTGCAGCCCTCCAGCGTCTGACACCTTTGACAACCACTAATTATCACGGCCAATCCTAAGTAAGCAAGTAAGCAAGCAGCAGCAGCTAGTATGCTGGACCAACAAACAAGCAAAGTCACACGGCCACCTCAGCATGCGTAGCAAGCATTAGATCCAGCATTTCTCAGCAGCAATGCAGTGACCGCAAACACTAGCAGTCGCCTCAAGGTGCTTATCGGCCCCAGCCATAAGCAACTGTCAACGTAAAGTCGACTTTACCCGCGCGTATGTCATCACAAGCAGCAACTGCCAGACGGATGACCGTCATCCAGCACAGACACAACAGAAGAACAGCACAACATGTCCCTGCCGAACATGGTGCAAGAGCCAACGGCAACTTGCGGTGAGTGCCAAGCCACATGTCGTTTATCATCAGCACCCTGATCACACCAGAGGCTTCAACTTGTAAAGCAAAGGGCAGCTCCATGACTCCAGATGACTGATGACTTAGACAAGTGTGGCCCCACCATGGTGGGGGTACCAAGATAACACTGTTACGTAACACATGTATACGACAGCATGCTGCGCAGCTGTGGTGCCGAATGATTCCAACCCCATATCCTTGCTGCAATCTGACACGCCTTGGAGTCCAGGGAGAGAAGGCTTGGACACTGCACGCCGTGACAGTCTGGCTACCACACTCTGCGGCACTCACAACCCCAGCGCCGACAGCAGCACATCTACCGCAGCAGCCGCGTTCTCAAACCTGCTCCTACGCGCCCAGACCTGCACGGCTGTGTAGTGCACCTGCAGCAGCTGCAGCTGGCCAGCAGCATCAGCGTCCTGCTGCCCTGCAGGGCCCTGCAGCTGCAGCCCAGCCAGCACCACAGCACTGGCATGCAGCCGCTCCACCAGCTGATATGGCATCAAGCAGTAGCAGCAGCTGAGCTATCGCGCCAAGCACGTTGCTGGGGTCGTAGGGCTGCAGGTTGAAGCCGCCTGCTGGTAGTGGGACTGCTGTTGGTGCGGCGGGTGGCAACCCGGTGGAGTGGCCTAATGTTGCTGCTATTGCTGTTGTTGCTGCTGCTGGCAACACGCCTGCTGCTTGTGCTGTGGCAGCTGTGGCCGTTGCCAGCTGTAGCTGGTGATGACTCTTTGCACCTGCTATCACCGCAAGCTGTGCTGGGGCTGCTGCTGGGGCTGCTGCTGGGGCTGTTCCTGCAAGCTGTGCTGGGGCCGCCCCAGTGCCTGTGGCTGGGCTGTGTGTTGCTGAACCCAGACATGAAGGTGCTGCAGGGGCGGGGGTGGGCTGTTGCGTGATGCCTGGCCGGCTGCTGCTGCTGCTGCTGCCTGGAGTGGATGCAGTGTCAACAAGGGTACGTGCTGCAGTGTCCGTTACGTGCGGCACCAGCTGCTGCTCCTGCTCTGGTTGCACAACAGCTGGCACATGTGCTGCAGTTGCTGCTGGCCCTGCTGCTTGCAAGCTAGCAGCAGCAGTCGCTGAGGCAGCTGCAGGCCGCCTGCGGCGGAACGTAAACAGGCGCATGTCGCTGCTTGACACATGAACCTGTGTGGGCACCACACAAACACATAGAGCGGGAGCGACGACGGAAAGTTGCAGTGTAGGTCGTCAATGATGACAATCAAACTGAACAGTGATCACTGATCCGCAGTGCAAGTCCAGTGCCTGACATGGTCCTGCATGGATGGGCATGATTACTAACAGCGCAATGGAGCCAGTGCATTGCTTGGTGCAGGACACATGGTGCTTCCACACTGCCCACAGTACAGTGCTGCCTGCTGTGCTTTTTGCATGCTCTATCAGCATTGCGACCGCTGCCTTGTTGCAAATGATAGGCAGACCATCTGTGAAACCTTGTCTGGCAGCAAGGCGAGGCGAAGGTGGAAACGCCTGCCTGCTCTTACCTGGAGCAGGTTGGGTGCTGCTGCCCTCATCATCACCAGCTTGCAGCCATGCACAGCTGAAGAGCAGGCGACTGGCAGCCGCACTCCAGCACTGCGATTGAAGCGGTTCAGAGAACCTGACTTCCCGCGTTCACATGTGCCCCCTGCAGCCCACTAGTGTAACATCAGTCTATGCAGGTTACCTGTGCCATACACAATGTATACAGCCACCTACTGATGACAATCACAGCCAACAACTATCACTTCTGCTATGGGCTGTTACGTGTCAGAGATACAGAGAACAACATAGACATTGATGTGCATTTGCCTCAAGCATCGAGCAGAGACAGCACACAAACATTCACATGAGTGACTAGCATGCACCAGCTGTGATGATGCGAGTTCGACTATTTTGTCAAGTTTTTCAGCAGAATATGGCTCTTGCTTACTAAGCGGCTGCCACCCGCCTACCTGCCATGCATATGCTGTCCTTGAACACTGACAGCTGCACCTTGAAGCCAGCCTGCCGCCAGTCATCACCAAA
This sequence comes from Tetradesmus lagerheimii, assembly GCA_902809745.2. Taxonomy (NCBI): domain Eukaryota; kingdom Viridiplantae; phylum Chlorophyta; class Chlorophyceae; order Sphaeropleales; family Scenedesmaceae; genus Tetradesmus; species Tetradesmus lagerheimii. The sequence goes on along the minus strand of CADDIJ020001887.1, from coordinate 16,162 downwards.
CGCTGGGAGCAGGAGGTGGTAGACAGGAACAGTTACACACACTTGGCCTGTAGGTGGATAGGCTAGCAGCTTCCTCTGTATGGGTGGCTGCAGCCAACAACACACACATAATGATCGTTGAGCTCAAGCTTGCTGCACTCAACTCGAGTGTGTCAGCACCCAGAAAGTCTGTGGGCATGCTCTGCAAACAGTTGCGAGGCCTGCACTTGTAATCACGGATGAAGGTTTCACCTTCAACAGGCCGTGTGTAAAATTGCATGTTCACCGGGCTTCCTGTGAGCACAGCAAACCTGCTGTGCTATGCCAGCATGTCTCGAGAGTGACCAGAGAGTAACCAGAGATGAAGTGTCTGAATAATTCGAGCTGGGCTTGATGTGGGTTCAAGTGCTAGACAGCCCAGACCCACCTGGTGCACCTGCCAGGTGGCTGCAGCCTCCATTGCTGCAGCTGCCTCTTCTGCAGCGTGCTGTCCTGCTGCTGCTGCTGATGGTGACTCCAGGTACAGCGTGAGCTGCGTGCTGCCCGTCGCGTATGACATGGCTGTGACAATGTGGCCCAGGTAGTTGCGCAGTGCTGTCCAGCTGCCTCTTAAGTAGTAGAAGTACCTGCCATCGGCCCTTTGAGCCCTGTATACTGTTGCCACACCTGCGCAGCAGCCAGTGCACACGATCACAGCCAGCATGCCATGACAAGATGGCTGCAGACACGTTGCATGTTGGCAAGACAGAGCTAGGCACCACACTTTGCTGATTGTATGTATACAGACCAGAATTCCTGGGTGAGAGGCGCGGCACCGACGCGGAAGCAGTTCTGTAGAGCCTTCAGCAAATCCACACAAGCAACCACCACTGGTAGTTGCTTATACTGGTAGTCTACCACCTCTTACCTGCTGCTGTTAGAGTGCTTTCTGTGGGATCGTCTGTGATTGATGATATGTACAGCTGCACTGGCTGGCTGCCCCCATACTGCAGCAGGTCAGGGAAGCACTTGGCGACCAAGGCTGCTGGAACCTTGGGCGTGCGGCTGTTGAGACTGAGCATATATGCCTGTAGCAGGGAGCGTAACAGACAATATTGATGCGCAACATAGTGCAGCATGCAAACCATGCCTTCAAGACCTTTAAGTAACAGGTGTTCCACAGCAAGTGAGCACTTTTGCAAGGGCCAGCTGACTGTTGCGTGCACAATGTGTGCAGTGGCATTGCCGCATCCACTGCGCAGTGGCGTTGCCATATTCAATGCTTACTGTCATCCTGTCCATGAGCAGTCTCTCACCATGCCTCCTACGAGCCAAACACCTTCTGGCTGCTCAATCACTGGCAGCTGGTTGCGGCGTGTGCGCTGCATAGCAGCCGCTGCTGCTACTTCAGTGCAGCCTGTGCGCTGCATAGCCCTCCCGTCAGCCCCGCCGTGCCTGCTGCGCCTGTTGCGTTGCAGTGACCGCAAGCTCACAAAAGGTACTGCTGCTGTACTACCACCCGCCTGTTCCCTGCTGTGCTGCTCTGCGCCTTCTGCCTCATCACGGTCACTGGCTGCATCTGCAGCCGCTGCTGCATCTCCAATGCGCGCTGCCGTGCGCATGCTGCCATGCTGCTGCGGTTCTTCTTGCTGCTGCTCCTGCATAGCGCCTAGAGGGAGGCAGCCTGCAGCGCTTGCTGGTGCTCGTGCTGCTCGCATGCTTTGGATCTTCCATTAAGCACGCACAGGTACGTGGTTAGCCGATTGAAGGCGAGGGACACGGGTGGCAGAAGCCCTTGACAGCAGACACATGATCCAGTGCACCTCGCTGACGCCATCAAGCAGGTGCGGTATCTTATATAAATGTTACGCACTGTATTTGAAAGACGCACATCATTTGTTTGGCAGGCTCTTGTGCTGGCTTACAGCGCGAGCCGACCTCTGACCGTGATCTCAAATTGACTCATACAGTAAAAGCATAAAACGATATCGAATGCTCGTCGAATCGTGATAAAATTTTGATTCGCCTCAGTTTCACGATCGACAGTTGAGTCTGCAGTTCCACAGTCCAATGTAACACTATTGCTGGGCCAACGTAACACGTGCTGCATGTTTTCTCGTTAATGCCAATTGAATCAAACAATATCACTTATTTTTTAGCTGGAGCCCACATAAAAAGTTTTGTGACAGCCCCTAGCCTCAGATAACCGTCGTCCGTTTGGTTCGTGCCTACCACCGTGTTTGGGGTGAAGCCCATAAGACCACGGTACGCGTTTTCAACTCATCCGGCACAATACAAATGCTGTCAAGCTGGCTGCCCCTCAGCGCATCCTTCATGCGCCAGCCCTGCCCTGCTGCTCCCTCACATCAGCAGATCTTCCTGGCCAGTTGGCTGCAGCCAGGAACGCCTGCACTGGACAGACTCGCATGATGCTTCACCTGGCTGGCGCCTGGTGATCATGATCAGACTCACAGTCAACAGTCAAGTCCACAATTATAACCACGATGTTACCAAGCCACAGCACCAACGCCATGCAATCATCCAGCGTCCGACAGCCACGACAACCACTCATCATCACGCCAAATCCCAGCTACTACTAGGTACTACTGAGTAAGCATGTCACATGCTCACGGTCAGCAGCAACACCTTTCATGCAAAATTTATCAAAAGCAAACAAGCAGAGTCACAAACCCCTGTCAGCATCTGTATCAAGGGGTAGATTCAGCACGTACTCAGCAGCCATGCGTTGATCACAAACACGGCAGACACTTGGTGCGCCCCAGCTGTCACCAAACGCAGAGCATATCCACGCGTGTGCCATAAGCAGCAGCAACTGTAACCCAGCACAAACACAAAAGCAGGACATCAGAATATGTCCCTGCCGAACAAGGTGCGAGAGCCAACAGCAATTTGCATCGAGTGCCAAGCTACAGATCGATGGATGCAGCACCCTGATCACATCAGAGGCTTTACAATGTAAAGCAAATGTTTGAAAACCTCTTTGACTCCAGGTAAATGCCATCGCCACCCATAACCAGCAACAAGCTCAGAGCGGACCCCTCCGGCTGCATTTGTTGCTGCCTCAAGAAAAGTGCAGGCACATGTAAAGCAGGAAAAAACCCCCAACTCCGCCCCTACTTCTTATGTTTGACGGCAAAGCCACGCGACAAGCTGCACCCCACAAACGGCTGCTACAAAAAGCCAAGCCGCTCAATGCAGCTGAATGGTGCATGCTCGCACACACACCCAGCTCTGATCCGGCATACATGCCACACAGCCTACTAGGCATGCGGCAAAGCCACACACTCCGTGTCCCAACAATGCATGCCAACAGAAGCAGGCAAACAATGTCGACAACACAAGGACCAGCGCACAAGCCAGCAGAAGCCTGTCATCAAGCCCTGTGGCAGTGCCTACAATACCCTACTGTCTCAAACAGTGTAGTCTCTACATTACTAATGTGCATAAGCCATCCGTGTTGACTCCATCATGAAAAATCAAGCCCGTGAAATTGTCAGATCTTGCCAACCCAGCCACATTCTACATTCAAAACCCTGAGTGACAAGCCAGTGCACTCACCACCCCACACACACAGCTGCCCAAAAATGGCAGAAATACTTTTTCCACAGTAACAAACAACAACAGTTACACACGTCGCCTTCACCATGGCATCTTAAGCGCCACGACAAGCACACACAATCAGCACCATCCGCACACTGCATTGTGGCAGCTGATCCTCCTGAGCGCAGTGATTGTACAGAGCTCTGTTGTGATCAGCTAGACACGCCTCATTGCTGTAGAGAATGCGATGCATGTCCTGAGCTGAATAGTCACAGCCACACACAAATCGTCGATTGCCAACAGCCCCCACAGCATGTCTCCTCAACCACACAATGTTCCCAGGTTACCCCTGCAGTGTAGGGGAAGTCCGTACATCTCTTTATCACGTCTTAGCTGTCTCAACGCCCGCGAGCACGTAACTAACACACCATCCCCATAGGTAAAACTGTCATCATGCCACTGGATATCATCAATGAACAAGCCTCTGCTGCTGCAGCAACAGCTCTAATCGACTCAGACTTTGATCAAGCCAGTGCACAATGTCGTCCCTGCCGCTGATCACTCTCTCAGCTGCATGTTGTCTGTGCCCCCGATCAAGGCAGCTGTGAGGCATCAGGTGCCAGCAGGCCGCTGCTGCCATACACGGCCTTTGCTGCATTGGGGTTGAAATTGGCAAAGGAGTAGATGCACTTGGCTGGGCATGTGGGCATGCCAGCTGGTACCTTGGCCTTGGCAATCGCTGGCGCGTCCTCAATGATGGTGATGCCCTGGCCCATGAACTCGTGCCAGGCGATGTGGCAGTGCAGAGGCTGCAGGGGGACACAATGGAGGCATATGTCAGACGCTATGTTCAAGATGGGGTGGCCAGGCGATGTGGTGACAAGATGTGGTGACCCAGGAGCATGAATGTAGTGTCCAAGAGATGTGATGACAATGCTATGGGGCAACCAGGAGCCAACGAAGGCGGGCAGCACATACTAGAGCAAGAGCGGGCACTTTGCTGCAAGTTGTCCAGATGTCAATGAATGACAGGGGGCATGGTGCTAGAAAAGCCAGCCAGCCAGCCAGCCAGCAACAAGCAAACATGAGATACCAAAGGATACTCACCCAGGTGCCAGGGTTGTCAGCCACAAACCTGCAGGAAGCAAAGAAACACAAGCACACAGGCATCAGCATCACCCCATCAGCACCTGGGATCAGCAAGGTGACCAGGTACAAGGTGTTACCAAGGGCTTTGACGCTATTGACACGCCACCACAAGACAGTGCAGGAATGCGGAAGCTGGCACATACATAGTGCGTGCTGGACTACTACTACTAGCAGTGTGACACTATCAGGCTGTTGCGCAGGCATGCATGATGCAAATGCATCCAACCAATAACTCTGCCAAGACCCACCTAAGAGCCACCCATGCTGCCTTGTCCTCTGTGGTGCCATTGAACAGGACTGCAGCGAGCAACAGCAGTAGCGACAGCACCCACTGTTTGTCTACAAGCTTTGGTGAACTGGAGCAGTGTGCAGCGAATGCACGCGCTGCTTACAGACAAGCTGCCAGCTACCACGCACACCACAAGCCAAAAACATCCATGCCGTCCCTGTCCTTGGCATAGCTGCAAGCCGCTGCGGCAAACGTCAAGCATCCTAGCAACACGCAAAATGTGCGCAGCTGTTGCGCCTGCACATCTTGGCTATCCTTGCAACTGACACCTCAAACTCCGTTTCAGTGAAGTTATATAGCTGACCAGTGGTTGTGTCGCGCAGCGGAGGGTTGACCAAGTTGTAGTCCGTCTTGACCTTGTCCTCACTCCACTCGCCCATGCCCATCCCAACCTAAGCAGCAGCAGCAAGCACCAAGCCTCGTGACAAGCATGCTTATGCATGCATACTGCACGGCAACCACAGCAGCTATGCACGATCTGACACAAAGCAGGACAGGCTGTGCCAACTGCTGCCTAGCAGGTGCCTGTGTACACCCTTCACAGACAAACACCAGTGGATTACACGACCTGGCCTGACTGCATGCCAGTCCATCCTCTTCAGCACCACCAACCGTTCTCTGCACATGCAGCGCGTGCACTGCATGCTCCCACTGCTTGCCAGCCGCCGCAGATCTGGCTACCTCTCGGCACATGCCTAGCCAACACCATGTGCTGCACTGCATGCACTGCAATCACTGCTTACACAACCACCACCCGCAGCACAAGGGCACGAGCTGTCAGTACTGCCAGTATGTGGCAGCTGTACAGCTGGCTCTTTTGGTACTACTTTGTGTTGCAGTATGCTGTGCAGTGCTTGGTGGATGCTCATTGGCAGTGGAGCCTACTGCACATGTCAGCCCAGCCAAACCCACATGCCCATGCAAGCACTGCCCACGCAGCAATCACCGCAATCACAGCACAAGGCGTCGCGCCCTTCAGCAACACGCACCTGCCAGAAGTGACGGCCGCGCATGCAGTCACTGCTCACAACCACCACTGTGCTGCTGGGATTTTTAGTACTACTTCGAGTTACACTGTGCTGTACATTGCTTCGTGGATGCTCATCAGCAGTGGAGCCTACTGCGCATGTCAGCCCAGCCAAACCCACATACCCATGCAATCTCTGCCCACACAGCAACCACTGCAACAACAGCACAAGGCGGCGCGCCCTGCACCAAAACCGTCGAAAGTACCCGGGGTGTTAAATCAGTCCGTGACGCACCTGCCAGAAGTGATGGCCGTGCAGGTGGAAGCTGTGCTGCTCGCGGCCGTTGCGGTTGTTGGTCAGCGAGTCGTTGTTCGAAGCGTACTGCCCGCCAAAGAGGCCCGCCCTGTTGTTCTGGATCACAATCTCAACCACCTCCCCTGGCTTCAGACTGAGCACGTGGCTGGCAGCGCCTGGCTTGCCCAAGTTGAGCACCACGTTGGCGTTGGGCCCTGCAGCGTCAACAATCTGCGGCAGCACAGGCGAGCAGCACGCACGCATAAGGGTGAGCGTAACATAGGCTTCAAGCTGAGCACGTGGCTGGCAGCGCCTGGCTTGCCCAGGTTGAGCACCACGTTGGCGTTGGGCCCTGCAGCGTCAGCAATCTGCGGCAGCACAGGCGAGCAGCACGCAAGGGTGAGCGCAAGGGTGAGCGTGGCATAGTGAAAAGACATGGTGCATGCGTGCCAGAACATACTGCTGTGAAAAGCCTTATCAAATTTGAATGGAAAGCTATGAGGCTGCTGTCAGTCAGCACGTCAACTGGCACTGTCGTGATGACGACAGATGCCAGCTAGGTTAAACTGCCTTTGAACTGCCAAAGCAGTAACTGGGCCACCGGCAATCACCCGTCTGTTTGCAACTTGCTCTATAATCACCCACCTGCAGGTCCTTGCCCTCTCCTTCCCAAGTTGATGCGTTGCCACCCGCAGGCGTGAAATACAGCTGCTGGTTCGGGCCGTTGGAGGGCACCCCAGGCACACTGGACACCCAGTTGGGGTTTTCATACACCTCGTCAATGACGGGCTTGCAGGGTGGCGCCACAGGGTAGGCGATGCTGTCCAAGGCCCATCGCAGCATGCCGCTTGACTCAATGAGGGGCTGCGTTGACTGCAGGATGAAGCGGCGGGCGATGCTGGTGGTTGGGAGCTTGAAGGACTTGGGGGCGGCCTTGGGGAACAGGAATGGGGATGTGCTGGCCTTCTTGTTGGCGTTGCGCTCGAGCAGGGCGCGGTTGGGGCGGAAGGACATTGTGACAGAGGTGTTCCTGCAAACAGCAACGACATGTTGGTTACTTATTGGCATTAAGTGCCGTCGTGATGACAGCGACTCGCTCTCATTGGATGAGATGAAGCTTGGAGGGTGCTTGCCAAAGTGCTGTGCCGCCACCTACACAGGTGCAACAGCATGCCTCATCATCATCATCATGTTACCCATTAAGCCATAGCATCAACGCCATCGGCCCCGCGCCCCTCAGGAGCGGAAGAAGAAGCATGCCTGTGAGTTCACAATGCTTCCTGCGTCTTCAACCGTCTGCGCACTACAACATGGCACTGCCACGCAAGCTAGTCACAAGTACTAGGCTCTTTCAAGCGCGCACACTCGACAAAATCAGCGGCCAGAGCCCACCCAGACAACCATAAACATGTATCAGGGGTGGCAACCTGCTCCCTGCATGTAGCAGGCCTGCTGAAGTACCCACCATGTCCTGGTGGCGATGACACCAGGCTGGATGATCTGGCTGGGGTCTGGGGGGGCCTTGGAGCTCTCGTAGCGGTAAATGCCGTATGCAGAAGGCGCGCCCTTGCGGTACTGACTGCAAGGCATTAATGCAAAGTTAGCAACAGTGCAGCACAAGAGGGGCGTATGACGCACGCATGATTGTATAGATGCAGCTGCAGATCTTTTTTGCGTTGATTTCACCATCCACATGCATGGGTTCCCTTGTTGTTGAGTGCGCATAGATATTGGCAAGACAACATGCTCTACCCTCTCAGGAGTCCCAGACCCCTTCCCTAAAAGGGCATTGTATGCTAGGCAGCCAAACAGGGCATCAAAGAGTAACAGCATAAGCGCCAGCAGCTGCAAGGCCTCACCTGCCAACGTTGATCCAGTATGACTTGCTGGTGTCAATGCCCTTGTTTGGCTTGATGTGCACGTCCACCCTGCACGCAGCAAACCACCACAGGCCACATTTGCCAAGGTGTAAGTCAGACAGCACGTCCTAGCATTGTTGGCAGGAGAAAAGCATGCATCGGTCCCTGCACAAGCGCATAGGAAGTGCAGCAGGTGACACAACGCATGGCCTGCAACCCCCTTTCAAGCTATGCTACCTTGGTAACACTCCCGCTCCTACACAACCATTGCTGCTGCTTTGACCTGCTACTGCCACTCTTATCACACTGCTGACATGCAAGCAATGTTGATACCCACTTACAATCGCTGCTGCTGCTGCTGGCGCTAGCAATATCTTTATTTTTGGCGCTCACCTCTGGCCAGTGTTGATGTCGACGCACTCGAAGAAGTCCCTAGGCTCCACAGGTGCAGAGTCCAGCGCCACAACAGTCAGCGTGTGGGCCTGGATGCACACCGTCATATACACCAGCGTGCCGGCGTTGATCAGGCGCAGGCGCTGCGTCTTGCCAGCCTTGGCTGTCACTGTGTAGCGCTGGCCGCAGACGTTGCCACCTGCATGAAGGAGGGGACGCGCCAATTAGTCGCAACAGCAGGAGTTCAGCGGGACAGAATCGAACTCGGACGGCATGGGGTGCACACATCACGAGCACGAGACGCATAAAGATCTGCTGTCAGTCCCTTACTGATACAGTTCACCCTAATCGTCATCCTTGCAGGAAGTGACGGCGTTTCCCGCGGGTAGGTTGTTACGCAACATGTGCCTGCTTGCCGCGCACCAGAACAGAACTCGCAAGTGCACATGCATTGTTTCGATCTGCAAAAGCGCACCTGTCGCCTTCAGCTGCACCTTGCAGCTGCTGGGCTCTGCGGTTGGGCCCAGCTGCCCAGCCACGCACGGGTTGGGTGCGAGCACATCCTTGGTGTCTGCCTTGTAGCCGTCACTGCGGAAGGACAGCGTCTGGTTCACCTGCAGCAGCAACATGAATGAATGAATGAGCTACGCGTGGTGTGCAAGGCTAGTGCAAGGCTAGGCCAGGTGCTGCACAAAAGCTGTGCAGCACCAGACTTAACACCCGCGTAAGTTAAGGGAGGGGGCGTGTGTGACGATGATATGCAGCAGCGTAGATGGCAGCAGCAAGGGTAAGCAGCTGTACAGTCAGCAGGCAGTGGAAGCATTCAGGAAAGCAATTGCTCTCACAGCAGCGGCAAGCAAAGGCTGGCATTGGCAGAGGATGAACTCAACCCATACCGGCATAAGTAACAGCAGCACTGCAGAGGCAGCATGTGTGCAGCTACAATACGCACCTTCCTTGTGTAGACATCCTCACACTCGCCGTAGTTGCCAAGGCCTGAACACCAGCAGAGCGCAGGCAGCACAACATGAATATGACAGTCAAGTGTCGGCTGTTTGTGCACAGGCTGGTGATGCAGCGCTATATCATACCAGTGATGCAGCGCTATATCATATATGCTGTTGGGACAGGGTCCAGCCTGGATGAGAAAATGCCTTCTCAGTGTCCCATGCACCTGACTACGCGTATGCAGGCAATGACTATTATGACAAAGGCCAGCGGCAACGCTTCCCAGGATGCTTCCATAACACATGTCAACACACAAGCGCTTCAACACTGTACTGGTGAAGCGCGCTCACCGTTGATGAGCAGTGAGCGTGGCAGCCCCACCCAGCACCAACCGCCGCTGGCGCTGGTCGCCTGGTTGGGGTCAAAGGGCCTGCACACCAACAAAGCAGCACAGCGGCACCACGCTTACATTAGGCACTGCACGAGCAGAGGCTGTTTGCAGGATAGTCTGTCTTGCAGGCTATGGGATGGCGGCAACTATATGGCGGAGCAAGCAGCTATAGACAGGGCTGCCAACCCGCCCATGACACCTGTTCTACTGCTGCATAAGGCAGCGTCCCTTGCACGGGTGCAAATCCAGCAGCTAAGAGCAGGCCGTGCACAGGCAAGCCATCAAGCGCACATGTTCCTGTGCCGCATACGACAGCGTTCCATGCAGTATCACAACTGCAGCAGAACAGCAGCAGCAGCAGCAAGTGCCCCACCTGTTGAGCCTCATGGCCAGTGCGTTGCCAGTGAAATGCCAGAAGTCGGTGAGGAACAGCACGTCGCTTGCATCAGGGCCAGGCTTGACCAGCGACGGCACATTCTTGCGCGGCTGCACAATCAGCGGGCCCTGTGACGAGTCAAGCAGCGGTGCAGCATAAACAAGTGAGGCGCTAGCTGCTGCTACCGGCTGTCGGGCACTGACAGAGACAAGCAGATGTAAAGCACTGGTCAAGTGCCTAAGCTGCGATGGGCAGCAGCAGATGAAGCAGGTGACATGCTGCGCCTTCTCGCGACATATGTATATTTGGTCAATCCTGCATGGCAGCCGCCGGGCTGTGTTATGTTGGTGTATATGCTGCTTGCCTACAATCCGCATACGTATGCAGAAGCTCAAGCGCCTCCCCCTTGAGCAGCCTACACTACAGATCCAGGGCAGTTGTTGTGTAACCGGGCAGGACAAGCGTATCCTGTGGCGTGGCGAAGCGCAGAATGCCCCCCTAAAGCCCTTGTAAGGCTTAGCCGGCCTCTATCTGGCTCAGACTTACAAGGGCTTCAGGGGATACATTCTGGGCGTCGTCACGCCACAGGGTAAGCTTGTCCTGCCTGATTCACAACTGCCCCGGATGTGAAAGTATGCAACACAGACAGCACAGAGCCAAGCAGCTCCAATAACAAAATGGCTGCTCACTGGCTGAGCTAGGTGTCACAAAGCACTCTGGTCACACAATGGCTGCGATGCCAGCATTGGTCTGCACCAAACAAACAATCAGCAAGCACTAGCAGCAGCGGATGGCGGAGGATGCACGCCAACATGCAAGCCAGGCGCACCTGCAGGCCGTCTGCCCTGTTGAGTGAGCTGTGGTCGTGATAGAAGTAGCTACCTGGCATCTCATTGACCTGCAGCAGCAGCAGCGGCAGCAGCAGCAGCGGCAGCAGCGGCAGCAGCAGCAGCGGCAGCAGCAGCAGCGGCAGCAGCAATTAGTATGGATGCACACAGGCCTACAGGAGGCAACGGCGGCAGTGAGGCAAGTAGCCAGTGCTGACGGCGCCCACGGCTGCTACCATGCAACTCTTAACATCTGCACGCCAACGCACACTGCCATGCCTCTGCCGATCATGCTGCTGGGTTGACTTACAACAGCTGATCATGCTGCTGAGTTCACTTACAACAGCTGTGTCAAACAAACTTTCCTTGACTCACCTGGAACTTGTAGGTGAAGCTGGATTTGGCAGGGATGGGGCACTGCGAGATGAACTTGGTGCCGTCCATCCAGGGGTTGCCGCGCAGGCTGCAGAAAAGAACAGCAACCGATTACACGTTTGCAGGACAGACACAACACAATGATGCAGGCATGTATTGTTGGGTAGCACTGTTGTTGCAGACTGCACAAGCATCGATTGTTTGGCAACATGTGTTTGGCTGATTGCATGGTGCTGGTGTTGGCAGCACAGCAGCGTCATGTGTCAAAGGAGTACGCGCATGGGCTGCTGCAGTAGTTCTCCGCTGCTGGAGCAGCAATCAGCTGCGATCGTGTAGTGGCAGGTAAGAGCTGCATACCTGAAGCCGTGCCAGTGCACTGTGATGCCCTTGCTGACTGAAGGCCAGTCTGCAGGAATGTTGTTCACCACAGTCACCTGCAGGAAACATCCAGAGGTTTCAAAGTAACATACAAATTTCAATGCAGTTGCCGTGGCACTCACAAGTTTGCTACTCGTCATATGTGTGGCGCTGCTGCTGGTTGTTCAGCATGCATCCGCATGCATTTGGGTTGCAGCATGCCTGCATGTGCTTGTCCTTTCCTGCATAACCACCAACAGCACGCAGCAACCAGCATGCCAAACTTAGAAGAAAAACAGCAGCTTGCGTTGTGCTGAGATGTATTGCTGTGGCAACATGCCTGGCATGGTGCTGCTTGTTGGGTATCCGAAATTCTGCTGCTGCTGCTGCTGCATGCTGCCTCTGCTGCTGCTGCATAGCTGCAACCACATGCACGTGTTGCGCTGCGTACCTCTACCCAGTCTCCCTGGTTGAAGGTCAGCCTGGGTTGGAACTGGCCATTGATGACGATGACCTTGCGCGAAACGCAGTCAGGTGAACGTGTCCCAACAGTAACCTGCAGTCCCAGCAGCAGGCCAGCGGCAACAAACAGTCAAAACACAAGGACCGTGGTCAACTGCCAAACATAGGCGGTTGACTGTTCCCTCTCAAAAGTGTTGAGCGGCTGCCATTATCCATGCGGCAACTACTGCAACATGATGGCAGGATATGTCTGTCAGCTTGAAAGAGGCAAGCATCACATGGACCACAAGCACAACAGCATCACATGGACCATGCTGCATGGGGACAGTACAAATGCTGGCACAGCCGCACTTACATCCAGGACGTAACGCTGAGGGTAGAAGGGAGATGATCCGGGATACTTATTGCGACTAGCAGGTGTAGCTTGCAGGAGCTTCCTGACGGACCCTGATCCTGCGCTTTCGAACTCGACAGCTGCTACAGCAGCAGCACCCAGGCACGGCAGTAGCAGGCCCCGCAGGGCCGAGCACCGGTGTGGTTGCATGACCTGCAGAGCAGAATCATTTGACAAACACTACAGTCAAAACCGGAGCACAACTGGTCAATGAGGCCAAGTTCAAACCAGGGAGATTCTAGCAAGTCTCGACACAGCACAGGCGAACATCGCCACTCACACAGCCGCCTTGAAGCCAACGAGATGACAAACAAACTACTTGTGCTGCAGGTGGCCTCCTGCGGTAGAGCAGTAGTGCGGGGATCAAGGCCGGTGATGTTGGGGCCCAACTTGAGGGTCCAACAACGAGTATTTGGATTCCTCAACCCGCATTCAAGCTGAAAGTTAATGGCATGTGCGGCCGGCGATCAAGCTGTCACCCGCTCTCGGCATTGCAACGGCATAGCTCAACCCTGGGGAGGGCACAAGGACGAGTCGTCCTGGACGACCAACACCCCCTCGGTGCTGGAAGGGCTGATTAAAACGAAATCTGAACCAAAGAAGCAAGGTCCTCTTATGCTATGCTGCCATGCCGCCGGCCGCAGGAGGGATTGCTAATAGATTCGTTGAATCTGCAGGCACCTACCTTGCCAGCAGCAGAACAGTGATGTTGCCAAGCCTAGTGAACTAGTGGTTACCCGTGGCTACGCCACTCGCCAACTATATCGAAGACATGGGCTTCTGCATGCACGATTCGTTGCTGCATGTACAGCACTGGCACCAATGTGTTACAACCCTCAGCACTTGAGGCATACCAGCTTGTAGCTGCAGCTGATAGCATATGATACATGACACAACTTTTGAGTTCCTCAAGCACACTGTTGCAGTGCCGAGTGTGAAACTCAAACTCCAACGCCGTGGAACACCTCATGGTACACAACATTCTTAGTGTACACACCAGCTGTAACAGCGCATGCACCTGGTGGTACACTAACCCATTGATGGCCAGGACGTTGGGGCCGCGCCCGGCTGGTGGGTCTTGCAGGTGGATGCCGGAGTACGCCATCTGCAGGAGGCAGTTGTAGACTCGCTGGTTAGCTTGGAAAGCCTTGGCCTCGTTGTCGTTGCCAGTCATCAAGCGGTGAAGCAGCTGCGGGGGAGGGTTTGGGAACTGCGTGTGTAGCAGTGCAGCGCTCCCATTGGCGCAGCACAGGCGGCCGCCTGTGCCGTCAGGGCGCACCTCTTGAGGCCACAACCTCGCATTGCACTGCTGACATGTGCGACTAAGGCTGCCCACATTGTGCTCAGCAGGGGCAACCATGGGCTGTGTGACTGCTGCCTTGTACAACGGCTTGTTGTGCACACGGCGCTGTTGCTGCTGCATGCTGTGCTGCTCCCTGTCAGCAGCAGCTTGCTGCTCAGTGCGATTTGCACGGCGCTGTTGCTGCTGCATGCTGTGCTGCTCCCTGTCAGCAGCAGCTTGCTGCTCAGTGCAAATTGCACGGCGCTGTTGCTGCTGCATGCTGTTGTGCTTCCTGTCAGCAGCAGCTTGCTGCTGAGTGCGATTTGCACGGCGCTGTTGCTGCTGCATCCTGTTCTGCTCCCTGTCAGCAGCAGCTTGCTGCTGAGTGCGATTTGCACGGCGCTGCTGCTGCTGCTGCTGCCTGTTGCGCTCCCTGTCTGCAGCAGCTTGCTGCTCGGAGCGGTTGGCGCGAGCACCAGCGGCGACAGCAGGCTGTGAGCCACTGGCACCAACTGCAACAGTTGCAACGCCAGCGGCTGCAGTCAACAAAACGCTGCCTGCAGTAGCACTTGCAGAAGCGCGTGCAACATGGCAGAGCCAAACACATATGTTTAAACAACTGCTGGTTTGCTGGCCAAAGACAGTGGTTGCAAAGTTCCCTGGGTACATAGATATGCACAACCATATCTGCAGGACTGCCAGTGACTGCTACTACACTGTGCCACATGCAGCGCACCTGTGTTGGGGCGGTCTGAAGTGGTGTTGGCGTGAAACTGCTGCTGCATCTGCTCCAGCAATCGCAGCCGCAAGCGCTCTTGTTGGGATGCAGTTTCTGCTCGCGGCACCTGTGGTTGCCGTGGTGGTGGCTGCAGAGGTGGCTGGGCTGCTGGAAGCACTTGCTCGGCTGTTGCTGCCGCAGCAGCATATGCTGCCTGTTCCTGCAGGCGCCGCTGCATTGCCTGCAGTGCATTCTGATAGGCAGACTGTACAGGCTGTGGTGCAGTGCGCATGCTTGCGAGGAACTGTTGCTGCCGCTGCTGAACATTGGGTGGCAGGTGGCCCAGTGGCTCCGTGGCAGCACCTGCAGGCAGGCAGGCAGGCAGGCAGGCAGGCATGCAGGCGACATCACACATGAGGTGCTGGGCGCAGGCGCGCTGGACATCAGACGTGTACAATTTGCTAATGATGGCAAGTACTACATGGCATGAGCGTGTGCTGTGGTTGCTGTGCTGTTGCCGTACCTGGTGTCTGACGTGCTGCTGGCTGAGCTCCACCTGTTGCAGGTGGACTCGCGGGTGGATGTCCAGCTGCAGCGGGTGAAACTCCCACTGCAGCACCAACATTCGGCAGCAGGAATAGCAGCGTTTAGCACAGCACACCTTGCCTCACTGTGACGATCACTGCTCGCTCTGCGAAAGTTCGCGAACATTCTGTACACATCAGCGCCCATCCAACAGCCATCCCAGAATCACTCACATTCTTGATGTCGGACATCGCGATCTGACTGCCTCGAAGCGTGCTGCTGCCGCTGCAGAGAGTCCCTGCTGTTGGGCGTGGTGGTTGCTGCAGCCGTGGCAGGGATGGCCAGCAAGATCACGCTGCACACTGGCCACCACCTCATGTACAACGTAGATGCAATCTTCAAGGTATCAAAGTCGTGGAACGCTGTGCATGGTGGTTACAACTGCGACTGGACTGATCCAACAGCGTCGAACTCAGGCACCTGCCTCTCAGAAGCGGTTACAAAACGTAGCCTCCGTTGGAAGCTGCAGTGTTTCTGATGACGCAGTTTGCATACGTCCCGGGGTTTAACGGCCAGGTCCTAAGGAGAGGCTTCTGACTGACTGACTGACAGTGTTCCTTTATATAGATTGATTGATGATTGCCGCCCAAACTGCAGCTGCGCCGCTACATGCGTCACCCCAAGATAATGTGTGCCACCTGCTTGGATTGGAAAAGGGCGGCAATGCAGTTCAAATAAAGTGCTCATGGTTGAACACCTGCTGGGTTGACCTGTAAAGGCTTTTATCCTTATTATTATTATTATTATTATTATTATTATTATTATTATTATTATTATTATTACCCGATCAAGCCATAGCATCAACGCCATCGGCCCCGCGCTCCCCCGGGGCGGAAGAACGAGGGAGCACCGCTCCATTATGTTTGCAACTATTACGCACATCCCAAGCTTTCACAAGATACGCAGCAATGCTCCTAGACACCAGTCGGCAAGCCCCATTGCTACCCCAAACATCATCAGAAACAAAACGCAACAA
>CADDIJ020001883.1:0-24995 GCA_902809745.2 Tetradesmus lagerheimii | reverse complement strand
TGTGTGTGGGGGGCGGGGGGAAGGGGCGGGGGCTGGGGGCGGAACCCTACTGGCTGGCCACACACGAGTCAGTTGGGAGAACTCAACTGTGGCTGTTTGCAAACTTCTGCTGTCTGTGATACATGGGATGCCACGCTGTGCTGTACCATGACAGGTGCGGCTGAATGCAGATTCGCATTCTGCTGTCTGCGCTTGCATGTCAGCACGGATAGATAGGGTGTGTCGGGACAAGTGTGCTGCGCTCACGATTATCGTGCTTGGAGAACGCCTTTGCATGCAGCATGCGGAGCTGGCTAAACAACTATAGGCTGCAACTTCTCAGCAACTGCAAGGCCTTTGTCTCATGAGAAAAGCTGATGGCATCTTGACAATGTGTTGCAACGGTGCAGGACGTTTCCGCAGCTGCTGTTCATGGAGCACTCGGCGCTGGGCTAGGGGTAGTATAACTGCTAGGTTGTAACTGATGACAGCTGATGGCATCTTGCCAATCTGCTGCAATATTGCCATTCCCCCTACCCCCCCTTCTGATGTTGCAGGACTTTCCCGCAGCTGCTGTTCATGGAGCAGTCCCTCAAGACAGGCGTGCAGCCTGAAGCAGCGCGCAGCATAGTGGCGCCGGTGATAGCGACGTTCGCAGGTATGGCATGCAGTTTGTGCGGCTGCGGCATAGAGCAGGGAGTTGAAGTTTGGCGCATGATCAAGCAAATGATGAAAAGGCACAAGTAAAACAGTGACGCATCAAAAATCCTAAACATAATATAACATAATATAACATAACATACAAATAATTATAAGTGCCGTTGCGTATGTGCAATGCATGTGCAGGTGCAGCAGAGCCTGCAGGAGCAGCCAGTGGCGGCGACCCCGTGGCATTCGCACTGGGCATGACAGGCTGCAACAAACGTGAGCTCCCTTTTTTTATTTTTTTATTCCTTTTGGCATGCGACATAGCTTGATACGATGGTTGTCCGCATTATGGCAGCTTGCCTATGACATTATGCTGCAAGTCTAAAAAACAGCAACAGCTGTTGATGATCTCTGCATCAAGAGCCAAGTGAACATACTGATGATACACAGCATGCAACAGTGACCGCTGACGCACACGAAAGCAGCTCGTCAGACAAATAAATGTGGAGCTGAGTTGCACCTGAGTTGTTGCCGCAAGGCTCGCAACACACGGGCTGATGTGCTGTACTGCTTGCAGCTGCCTTCCAAGCGTTGGCTTCTGACTTCGACTGGAGCAGATACAAAACCCTAGGCGACTTCGGAGGGTCAGCAGGCGTGCTGTGCTGCTGCGTTGCCACTGCACAGCCGCACATGACATGCACAACACACGACTTACCAGCAGTGCATGACGCGGCAGTGCAATACGTGCAGCAGCAGGGCCTTGAAGATCGAGTGAAGGTGGGGTACAAATCGCGCGCATTATCAAGCAGGGGTTCCCACTCCTGATTGAGTGGAGCATGTGAGGTTATGTAATCAAGCACATGCTGCAGCAGTTGCCTGAGTGTAAAATCATGCAAGCAACATAACATAGTGTTGCCGCTGCACAGCCGCACATGACATGTACAACACATGACTTGCCAGCTGTACATGACGCAGCAGTGCAATACGTGCAGCAGCAGGGCCTTGAAGTTCGAGTAAAGGTGAGGCGCGTACCGCACATAAACAAGCACCCGCTGCAGCGGTTGCCTTTTGAAAAGCAATAGCGTAATGCGACTGGCTACAGCTACTGTTGAGACAAGTTCAGACTATTGTTGACTCTGTTTTGTCGTATTACATGGAAAGCGACGCGTTTCAGGCTCTTCACCCTTCATCAGGCTTCAATCCTGTGAACACGGACAGAATCAACTAATACTCGCCATCAGAAGCACACAACAACAGGGTGCAGGTTTTTGGGTGAGGTCACTGGCCATGTTGCCAGTGGCTCTCACCCTTGTGTTCATCATCAAGACCTCATGGTTTGCTTTTGCAGTGCAGTATTGTACAGGGTTCGAGCCACTGGCAACATGGCCAGTGACCTCACCCAAAAACCTGCACCCTGTTGTTGTGTGCTTCTGATGGCGAGTATTAGTTGATTCTGTCCGTGTTCCCAGGATTGAAGCCTGATGAAGGGTGAAGAGCCTGAAACGCGTCGCTTTCCATGTAATACGACAAAACAGAGTCAACAATAGTCTGAACTTGTCTCAACAGTAGCTGTAGCCAGTCGCATTACGCTATTGCTTTTCAACACATGCAAGCAACATAACACACAGTGTGTAGTGGCTGCGCAGTCACGCATGATGTGGGCATTTTATAACTTGCCAGCGATACATGACGCAGACTCACAGCCTAACAGATGAAGTAAAAGTTAGCAGGCAGCTGCAGATGCATTAGGGCCTACATCGTGTGCAGTATCACTGAGCAGATGGACATGCACACACTATGCATTAGCAGCACACCGTGCGTGCTTCAGATGCGCGTTATGCATTGTGCTGCGAGTGATCCTTCAGTGCGCTGCTGCGCATTCAGCCATCAGCTTCCTTGTGATTTGCTGCTCGTATGTATGCAGGTGCAAGAAATTGATTTCTTTGACAGCAGCCCCTTCCCCAGTTATGACGTTATAACGATGGGCATGATCCTGCACGACTGGGGCCTGGAGAAGAAAAAGCTGCTGATGAAAAAGGCACGCAGCAGCAAACCAGCATGATATATGTGCAAAATTCTACATCTCAGTATTGATGTGGCTTGCATCTTTGTGTCTGTTTGTTGTGGGCTGATGCGCCACTGGACTGTAGTGCGCTGCTGCGCTACTTACCACTGTACGGTGGCATTCTTTCACTGCAAAGGCCTAGTGTGCCACATGTGCTGCAGCTCTAAGACTAGACAACGGTCATGATGTGGCTTGCAGCTTTCTGTTTCAAATGGTGTGGCTTGATAGACGGTGTGCGGCAGGCCAACCTGTGCTATTCTTCATCCCTGCTGCTGCTGCCTCTGCAGGCCTTTGCCGCTCTGCCGCCTGGTCACGCCTTCATTGCGGTTGATGTGCTGATAGACGATGCACGGCCTGTGCGGCATGCCACGCTAGCTCAAGTGTTTTGCTGCTGCTGCTGCTGCTGCTGCTGCTGCTGCTGCTGCCGCCGCAGGCCTTTGATGCTCTGCCGCCTGGTGGCGCCTTCATAGCGGTTAAAGTGCTGATGGACAATGCACGGCAGGCCAACCTGTATCAAGTGTTTCCTTGCTGCTGCTGCTGCTGTTGCTGCTGCTGCTGCTGCTGTTGCTGCTGCGGCTGCTGCTGCCGCTGCCGCAGGCGTTTGATGCTCTATCGCCTGGTGGCGCCTTCATAGCGGTTGAGGTGCTGATAGACGATGCGCGACAGGCCAACCTGTGGGGCCTGATGATGAGTTTGGACATGCTAATGGAGTTTGAGGGGGAGAACAGCTTTGACTACAGCTTTGAGGTGAGGGAGGGGGGCCTTTGGACATGAGCAGAGTGGAATGCATGCACCAGCAAGGAGGACAGGTGTTTTGTTACTAAATGGAGCAGGGTTCAACCAGGGTTGTGAAGAACAGCATTTCTTGACGCGTAAAAAGGCAGGCACAGCTACCTGTTGGTTGCACATCACTTGTTCGCAACGCTGGACCAAGTCGCTTTCTGCTGTGGCTGCTTGCAACATGGGTCAATCATGATTGCTGCTGCCGCTGCTGCTGCTGCTGCTTCTGCAGGAGTTCAGCAGCTGGGCTGCTGAGGTCGGCTTCAGCAGCACGCAGCTCATACGGCTGACAGGGCCTAACAGCGCGGCAGTGGCCTACAAGTGACTATCAGTTGCAAACAGATCTTGATGATGGCACTACACATGGGCAGCAGCTAGCTACTGGATACGTGTGTCTGACTGACGGGGCCGATAAGCAGCTTGCTGGCAGGCTGTCAGGCCTGAGATACTACGGCAGTACCTACAAGGACGTTTTAAACCATGCCTCCTAGGCAACTTTAAACATCCTTGTAGGTACTGACATAGTATCCAGTGGTCGAGACGTGCCAGCGTGCCAGTGGCCTACACTGTACTGAGTACAAGACTTACAACAACATAACCAAGTGCGCAGAACTGCCAAAACACTAAGCAGTAGATCAGGCAGGTGTTCTTGTATGCCTTGTACATGGTACAAGGCCTACATGAACATCTGCCAGCCCAGCTGCTTAGTGAATTTGCAGTTCTGCGCGCTTGGTTTGGTGCATATGTAGCACAGAAAGGCACATGCGGCAACTTGATGATCAGGTGTACCTCATCATTGCTGGTACGGCTGTGGACGTTCATGTGAAAACTTCGTAGCACTCCAGCAGGAATAGACATGCGGTGACATCCTACCCCTGCATGCAAGGCTGCTCATGCATGCAAGGCTGCGCATGTGCATGGTTATACATGTGGAAAAGGGGACTTGGCTGGCGCTGCCAATGGTCAAACCTATCACTGGTGTGTGCACTGCCAGTGCGGCATGCACGACAGTTGTGCGCTGGATCAAGAAGGCTCATTCTTGGGATTCAAGGGTCGCACCTGATCCGCACTGATGTGATTCTGAACCTCAGGCCCCGAGGCGGCGCTCACCGTATCTTGTACTGCCTGTACTGCCGCAGTACATCTGCTCTGCAGTGCAACCGCCAGGGAACCCCCCCTGCCACAGCGAGTACTGCATCTTGCTGCATCATTTTTGCCATTTTAGTGTCCTGCAATTTTTGCAACGCAATCGCAGTGCGGTCCGACGTCGGACCACAGCCGCCACCAGTGCCATGTCGTATTCTTATTCATACCGCATGAACACATGATGATGATGATGATACCGCATGAACACCGCATGAAAAGAGCCAAAAGTCGTCAGTCGGAAAACGGTTGTTGGCAAAAAGTACAAAAAGAGGCACCAATTCCCCCACCCAAAAGCCCCTCAGGGCCTGCCACGCCAAAGCAGATTCTCAGGATGCAGTGCAGAGCTGTCCCTCTCAGAGTGTAGACTCTGAATCCGTCACTGACGGATCTGACAGATCTGACGGGTTCTGGCTGTCCCTCTAAGAGTCTGACGGGTTCAGGTCGCGCCTGGCCAAGGGCTATCGGCGCGACAAAGCTTTTCAACCAGTCATCATGACTACTGAGGACTGCAATTACTGCGGTTACTGCCTGGGTGCGCAGCTCAGTCACAACTGTAGGTTACACCACTTCCTTCTGCAACCAATGCGTTATTGGGCAAAAGTCGGACATCAACTTCAATTCGCTGCAAGTGCGCAATGCCACAATCTGTTCTCTGCTCACAGGGCAGTACTACTGTCAATCCTTTATAGCATGTCACGTACGCGTGGGTGTGCCGCACCTGTTGATGCCGGCACACCCACGCGTACGTGACATGCTATAAAGAATTGCAGGACGCCAGGTTGTAGATATCATGCGGCATAGTGCAGCACTCACATATCTAGATGGGGCCCCCGCCACCATGGCTGAACATGCTGGAATATCAGGCTTCTGCTTCTCCTTGCTAGTTTTTTTACATCATGCTGTAGAACATTGAAGACATGCTGTAGCACATTCAAGGCACTGCAGACTCTGCTGAGCAGACAGTCGTGCAAGCTGCTGGCGTGTGCGGCAAAGCACAGTCGGCCGGATACTTCAACAGCTGCAGCCTGTTGTGGGCCACACATGTGGGCTGCACACTCCACTAAATCAGCAAAACTTCGCTTGACTGCAGCAAGTAACACTGTAGGCTACCTAGCTGGCAGTAGCTGACCATGAAATACCAGCCGTAGTATACTCCCGTTATACATACAGCCCCAACACTCAGCCACCCCCCGTCCCCACACACCCTCAACAAGGGTGATCCACAAACTGCCCCAGCAGCAACGCATGCATAAGGTTGGCAAATAGAGCTGCGCAACACATGCAGCGTGCCGCCGGACATCCACCTCTGCAACCTGGGAGGTGCGGTCACCGTGACCGTGTGTGACACCAACAGCAAAGTATGCACACTGTGTGTGACACAACTTTTACGGCACTGTAACACCTCAAGTTGTACAAAATGGACAGCGTGCTGCCAGACATCCTTGGGTTTCGGCCAGCAACCTACAGCGCGCAGGGCGCAGCCACACCAGAAGCAGCGCATGCAAAAACGACAACTTCTACGGCACCTCAAATTGTACAAGATGGGCAGTGGGCTGCCAGACATCCTTGAGTTGGCAAGCCAGCTATTGCTTGAACCTTGTGCCACACAAATAGCAACGCATGCAGAAACAACAACTTCAACAGCACCCCAAATTATACAAGATTGGAAGCATGTTGCCAGACATCTTTGAGTTGGCAAGCCAGCTATTGCTTGAACCTTGTGCCACACCATCAGCTAGGCATGCACACTATCAGCACAGGCACAGATGCCGCATCTGGCAGCACTGGCTGCGTGCTGCCAGACATCCGTGCGGCTTGGCAAGCCAAATTGAAATGAATTATGGCTCACAACCACACCACCACAGAGGCACCATGCACACAATGAGCAAGCACAGATGCACAATGTGCATGGGCAGCAGGCTGCAACTGGCTGCTGCAATCCGTAGCAGGTGAGACACACCAGCAAGACTGCACAGAAGTGCCTGCAAAACACACCGGGATGAACACGGCAGTAGGTTTCCTTTATTACGAGATGCACATATCAGCAAATCAACAGGCACACAGTCTGCCAAACGCCATAAGCGTCCTGCGGAGCCACACGCCCTGGTGTGTCTCAGCAGCAGAAAACCTTACGTCGGACGTTGAACAGGCACACAGAAGAGGGTGTCCAGCTGCGTTATATCAGCTGCACCTTCCATATGCCAGATTCACCGCGGCACTCAACCTCAGCACATGACGTACAACAAAGATGTGTCAGCACATCCAGGTACCTTCTTCGTACAAGCCAAGAATGTGAGCGCAGGCACATTACACACCACAGAAATGTTGTTGTGCGGCTGCTCATGGCGCAATTTCAACACAACAAGCCAGATATGCAGCCCAGGCGGAGCAAGGCATGCAAACGCCTGGGATCATATACCGCTCCTGATCCTGCAGGTGCAAACAACAGGTGCTGCAATGGCGCCACATGAACAGAAGGATTCTCTCCAGCCGCATTCTGCTGCTGCTGCAAACTGCCAGTCACTGGAGCATTGCCAGCAGCAACAAGAGGTGGCAGCATAGTGTTTGCGGAGCTGTATGTGAAATATGCAACAGCTCACAACAGATAAGCGATGCCTGTCAGTCAAATGAACATGTGAAACCATCTGACTGCCAGGCAACAGATATGGCATGCCAGCTGGTCAGTGCAAGTTCCCACATTACATCAGACCTAGGCAAGCAGCTGCAAGAGCAACGCAACAGCATGCAGGCCTAATCATCAACACAGCTCTGGACCACCATTTCCCTGCAATCTGCATCACAGGGGCAGCCGGAGCAACTCTGCGTACACGTTTTTTTCTGCCGAAAATTAAGTATGGCCGCAGCAGGTGCTGCCACCAGCAAACACACAACTGGCTCTCTGCTGCGCATGCTGCCAAATGTTTTGTAGTCGGCGCTTGGTTTACCACTGGTAAGGCGCAGGCTGCAGGCCCCTGCAATAACATCCTACTTTGTTGCCCGTACTGAGCAGATCCATACGCTGAACATCGGCGCTGAAACCCTGTGCACAGCCCCATGCAGCACGCCCATATCATCACTGCATTCCATCGACTACTGCTGCAGCAAACGTCACAACACAGCAGCAAGCACCACCCATCTCACCCCACACGGCAGCTATAGCATTATGCTCCAAAAGACCCACGCACGTCTCAACGCTGCCGTTTGATATGCATTTCAAAGATGCTCTCAGCTCAAAAGCAGCCTCACAGCCATTTTGCGTCAAACCTTTCTGGCCAATGATGTGCAGTTCTCTCCCAGACTGTTAAAACAACCTCCTTGACTGTGAGACTAGCTACCCCACATAACCCCAAATCAGGCCAATTCAGGCGAATTTTCCATATATGTGGGGTGGCTCCACGCCCGCTGCCCCAC
Organism: Tetradesmus lagerheimii; assembly: GCA_902809745.2. Lineage (NCBI taxonomy): Eukaryota > Viridiplantae > Chlorophyta > Chlorophyceae > Sphaeropleales > Scenedesmaceae > Tetradesmus > Tetradesmus lagerheimii. Next base: position 16,966 of record CADDIJ020001883.1, on the reverse strand, counting down.
AAAACTGGCCAAATTTGGGGGGAAGGGAGGGGGCAGGTGCCAGGCGCCGCAGGCGCCTGGCGCCATTTTCAGTCCCTGAAGGGGCCACGTGGGTGGGAAACTGCCAGTTTTGTGCGGTGGTGCCAGTTTGCCAGTGGCTGCAAGATGCGCCTCTTTGGCCTAAAGGCACATCATGGTTACAGAGCTGAGCCAACGCTAAGCTCAAAGCACAATGCTAGCATCAGCTGTGTGCGCTGTTACACCGGCCATACACAGAAACACCACACTGCAAACGTCCTAAATCACAATCTGCAGACACTCGCACCATACTCGGCTGAACTCAGGTGATCTGCAAGTACAATAGTTCTCATGGCTTGCACAGCATGTCATGCTCATGGTGCATGGCGCAAACATCAGATCACAGTGGCCTCACAATCATTGGAGCCATCCAAAAACAAAACAGATGTTGCAGGCATCGCAGCCTTGTACACCCTCGCAGACCACATGTCAACGTGTGCCATTTGGATTCATTACATCCACAGCCAAAGCAATGCTGATTGGCCTAAGCAGTTCTCGCATCTGGCTGCGTGCAGGTGCCATTTTCACTGCACGGGGCACCGCGCAGCACTGCTGCAACTGAGGTGCCTGACTCCCATATGCGAAGTATGCAGTCCATTGTGTAAGTTGTGTGAGTTGATTTGAAGCCATGACCACAGTGCCGACTCTTCTGCCCCTCACTTGTTCCAACAATGGCAGCATTGCTGCTGTATTTGCAGCCTCTTGTTCACATCCTGTGCTGCTCAGGCAAGCGCTGCTTGCCACCTGCACTGCGGCTGTCTGCACCTGCAACATTAACAGCACCTCCTGCACTCGCTGCAAGCCCTGCCATCGACCCCAGCAGCGCGGCAAGCGGCATCTGCTCGTGCGCAACCACCAGCCGTGCTGTAGCTGCTGCTGCATCAAACCCAGTCATGTGTGCCTGATCAACGATGGCTGCAGCTGCTCATGCAAATGCCACCGCTGGCCTGGCAACAGCGGAGCAGCAGCAAGTATTCCTGCCGCAGGCACACTTATGTTGGCATCTGCAGCATCCACGACAGCTGGCAGAGATGACTGTGCTGCTTCAACACTGCTGCCAGCAGTTGCTGCTGCATTGCAACTGTGCTGCAAGCTGCATCGAGTTGCTCACACCAGTAGCTGCTGCTTCATCTGTCTACACGGGCAGACAGGGTTCAGCGCCGCCTACTGCCCTGCGCGCTCACTTGGTGGTGTCCTGAGCTCATCACTGCTGCTGCTGCTGATGCCAGGGTGGGCACGGCGGCACCAGCAGTAGCAGCAGCAGCAGCAACAGCAGCAGCAGATTTTCAACTTGTCAATGCTGTGCTGCTCTTGCTTCCGCTGCTGCCTCCTGCACCGATGTGGCTGCTGCAGGGGGTGCTTCAATCATTGCGTTCAAGTCTGCAGGAGGAAACAGTACAAGGAGCAGAAGGGTGCAACATAACTCAGTGTGGCAGCAGTTGATTGCGTAGGGCTATGCATGATGGGTTTGGGGGACTCGCACACCAGGCTGTTGACGCAAATAATTATTTCACCACTGCATTCAACTATCATAGTTGCTATGATAGCAGCATGCCATGCTGCTGTAGTGAGTGACTCACCATCACACTCAGTGTTTGCAACGTGCGCGTCATTGCTTCTGCCGGCAGCAGCAACAACAGAAGCAGCTCCACCACCACCACCAGAAGCAGAAGCTCGCATGCCCTTCTGCTGTTCCTGCAACAATGCTCCTCCCTGCTGCTGCAGCAGCAGTCTGGCAGCTGCTGCTGTCCCTGCAAAGCCTCCAACAGTTCCTGCTGTCGCTGCTGAACATGCAGTTTCACGTGTACTAGAGCGCACACAGCTCTCGCGTCATGGCAGCCTGACACTGCAGCTGGTGTAGGCTGTCGCAGAGGATTTGTCTCTCTTGCTCAGCATGGTGCCGCTCTGTATGTGCTTTCATCCGCTCGTGCAGCAGTTGCAGTTGCTGCAGCACGGTGAGCAGCTGCTAATGGTTCTGCCTCATTGCTGCCTGCAGATCCTGAATACGGGCAGATGCCCATTTTGCTCATGACCAGCAGACTGCTGCTGCTGCACCTGCTCATCAGCTGCCTGTGCTGCTGCCCCTGCTGCTGCCAGCTGCTAGTAAAGGGCTGCTTCTCCTGCGGCTGCGGCTGCTGCTGGGTCCTGGCTGTGCAGGAGCATTGCTTGCAAACCCCTTTCAGGATACATCTGATGCTATGCACAGATGCGCCTGATGCTATCAGTCTTCGGCTTCCTGTGTGCCTTCTTGCCACACATGTACGAAGGACAGCAGATCTGTGTGTTGCAGCGGTTGAAGGTAGACCTGAGGGTTGCAGGCGACTGCAACGATGTTCATTGTATGAAGTGTGACCGGATGAAGGCTGTTCAGCGCCCTTGTCGATAGAGGCATAGACTTCAGTCGTGGGATTGGGCAGCTGGTAGATGAAGTTGGTGTGCTGTTCTGAGTCAAGCGGTGCCTGTGATTCATCACCTGAATATTTCACATAACTAACTTGCTTTGTACGCAGCATAATCGAGTACGTGCGCAATGTATTCAGCAACCCCGCGTGGCATTGCCGCACTCTTGCAAAACAAGCGATTCAAGGCTTGGAGGCCAGCTAAAATTGTAGATAATTTCATGAAACAAACACTCTGTGTGCGGATCAAAGGCGTTAGGTTCTCTACATGACACAGTTGTAATTGCCCTCGAACACGGTGATTTGGCAGCATCGCGAACGCCCGTTCCAACATACCAGGTTTGTACTACAGTAATATTTAGACGTATCAGTGCACTGCACAGCTCAACAGAGAGCGTGTACGTAATGTTATTGTAATTGCCGTGGTGCGAGAAAGTGAGCTTTCTCTTGCCTGCACCAACGGCGACCAAAACATCATCTACTATGGCATAGTAACTATGCAAAACATCTTTGTTAAAGCTATGCGCAAGTTACCGACGGGTGCGAGGGTTTGTAGTGGGAGAACTTGTAATTGGTCTGTAAGTGACATCCCACAGGTACCCAACCCCCCCCCCATTGACCTCAAAATATGTGCCACTTGAAGTGTAATATGTAAACCAGAAGACTCCGCAGAGCTCTGTACGGCTCTCTCTTTGTTGGAAGATTGTACTGCTGCACATGGCTGCAGGCAAAGACTTCAAGCAACCAGATGCTGTGTGTCGCCTGTAACTCGGTGGAGGGGAGAATGGAATACACCAAAGATAGTGCAGCTCTGCATGATGTGGTGATAACAAATGCCCGCAATGTGTGGTCCCCTTTCAACAGAATACACGGGGCAGCTTCTTGGCTGTCACTTCACGCACAAATGATTGTTGACTCGCGCCCTGATCTTTAACAGCACACGTGAAGTGTGGTGCCTTGTGCAGCATTAGACATGGGTGACATCTCGCAATGCTGCTGATGCACCAAAATATCTCACCCATCACAACTTGCTCATTATCCCGGGCCAGGTCTGCCACAGCCGCACTGACAACAACTGAAGTGCAGCAGCAGCAGCAGACGCCTTAAACCTGCCAGATACCTGAAGATCAGTACACCAAGTAACAGTGAGTAACGTCCATGGCCTCAAGATCCAGCTTGCAAAGCCATGTCGTACGCAAAACATATGTCAAAAGCTAAGCATGCAAGCTTGCTGGACAGCGACAAGAGATGCACCACATTAGACACAACAAGAGCAAGTATTCCAGATCATATAAGTGTCAGTGTAGCGAGCCCCAAACTGCCGCATGACTATGTGAAACAGAACCTGGCAGAAGTTGAACCCCAAAGTAAACAACGCAACCCACCAAGAAAGGCCACCATGCGCAGCGTCACCCACATGCATCACAGGCAGTTCATGAAAAGGTCAAAGACAAAGTGAAACCTCTGCAGCGCTTGATTGCGCACCGCGGAGTGAACTCCTAGTGCAGTTCTTCCTGTACAACCCACCCACACCAACCCATTAGATAGCAGCTGCACCACTAGATGCAGCTTTGTGGTTGCTTCTCAACCTTAGCAGCTGTCGAATTGCGGCTGCAGCAAACCCAAGATCAACTCAACTTTTAGATCCACAAGCACGCGGCAGATATACACAAAGATGTAGAAGGGATATAGGTACACATTTCCACGGACCCCGCAGAGCCCAAGAATGTGCAGAAGTATCAGACCAGATCTCAACTGCTAGATCTGACTGTACGGCAGATCTACACAGAGATCTAGATGCCAAGTACAAGCCACACCAGGATTCATGCAGAAGCATAGCTCTACAGAAGCTCACAAAAGTGGATCCCAGACGAAACCCACAATGCTACACATCATCCTCAAGTAGCATGTGTCTGTATTGCTGCTGTAATGGCAGCGCTCATCGGGGCCTGGCAGACCAGAGCAGGACAAGAACTCAAACAACCTTAGCTTGCCTTGAAGGCAGGACACGATTCCCAAACTGAGGCAGACCCAAGGCTGGGCAGTTGCACTCGCTGTTGTTGCAAGCCCAAGCAAGGCAACCCAAGGCAGTTGCTAGCAAACCTTCCCGAAGAAGAAATCCATGTCGAGTTGGAGAAGTTGCGGCCAACGAGCTTGGTGCGCAAGAACTCCCACACAAGCCCACAACCCCAACAGCCCAACGCTGATCTGCTGTCACAGTGCACTGTAATGGCACGTGCCATTAGAAGTTGAAGAACTTGCGGCCGAAGAGCTTGGTGTGCATGAAATTTCACGCAAATTCACAACCGCAAACCCACACAGCCCTGTATGCTCCACTGCTGCTACAGCCCATTCAGAAGCGTGAGAAGTTGCGGCCAAAGAGCTTGGTGCGCATGAACTCCCCCGCAAAGCGCAGCTTCTTGCCCCAGCTGATCTGCGCGTACCCATTGCACCCCCAACAGCCCGATGCTCATCTGCTGTCACAGCCGCGCTGTGAGCAAAACACCACAGCAGCGCGCTCACGCCCTTCGCCATTAGAAGCGTGAGAAGTTGCGGCCGAAGAGCTTGGTGCGCAAAAACTCCGCAGCCACGCGCAGCTTCTTGCCCCAGCTGATCTGTGCGTACACCTCATAGCTGCGCCACAGCAGACCGGCCTTGCCGCCAAGCAGTGGGGGCAGCGCTAACGGGCCGAAGCGCGGGATGTCCATCACTGCCTTGTCGCCACCCACATATGCCTGCACATGGCCAGAATGCAAGCACAGGTAACAATCGAATGAATGATGATAACTTATGACGGTTTCAAAGTTTGCTCTTGCACAAGGGCTGTTGCGGCTGCATGGCAAGTTCATCACCAGCCAAGAACAGTAACAAGAACATCACCAACAGCTAAACAGATACACAGGTACAGGCAATGATGTGTATGGCTCACCAGGCTGCCTTTGTGGAAGTACTTGACCGCAGGCTGCTGCGGCCTCATGGCCAGCTATAACCAGCTACAACCAGCTATAACAACTTGTTGACGCCGTAACGTCATTCCCAGGCTGCTCTTGTGCAATACCCGGAACGCAGGCTGCTGCGGCCTCATGGCAAGTTCATCGCCAGCCAAGAACATTACCAACAACATCACCAACAGCTACGCAGATACACAGATACAGGCAATGACATATATGGCTCACCAGGCTGCCCTTGTGGAAGTGATTGAACGCAGGCTGCTGCGGCTTCAAGACTACTTCATCACCATGACAATAGCTAACAGCTAATGCTGCTCAATAGTATCCAAATACATAACACATACAAATGCTCACCAGGCTGCCCTTGTGGAAGTACTTGAAGGCAGGCTGCTGTGGCTTCATGGCTAGCCTGCTGCTGTGCTTGTCCCACTGGCCCCCTGCCAGCACCTCAGCAAGGAATTCCCCCTGCTGCTTGGCAACCTGCGACAAACAGCAATGATCATACGATACAGGACAGAAGTAGCACATATTGTGAGGCACCAATGAATTGTGCATGGGATTGTACTGGCCACCTGCCAGCACCTCAGCCCAGAACTCACCCTGCTGCCTGGCAACCTGAATGTGTGAGGCACCAACAGCAACAGTACAGGGCAGAAACAGCAGGAACGTGGTGTGAGGCACCAACAAGTCGTGCAGAGGCATGTGCTGGTCGCCTGCCAGCACCTCAGCAAGGAACTCACCATGCTGCTTGGCAACCTGGGGCAGCAATAAATGTACAGGGCAGAGACAGCAGCCTGAATCGAATGTGGTGTGAGGCACCAACGAGTTGTGCACCGTTGCACTTGACCTGAAAGGTCAAACTCGCCCTGCTGCATTGCAACCTGCAGCAGCAGCGGTGGGTGCGCGGTTGTCAAGACTGCCTCTTACCTGTGCCGTTGCTGGCACTGCGCGCAGCTTGCTGTCACCCTGTGAGGCACGTCTTTATATTGCCACGCATGCTACACACCCAACTCACCGCAGCTACATTCAAAACTATGCTGTTGCTGCTGATCGACTACGTGAATACGTTTCTTCTTTTGGTCACCTGTGCCGTTGCTGGCAGTGCGCGCAGCTTGCTGTCGATCTTCTCCAGCACTGCTTTGAACTCGTCACTTGTCAGGCCATCAGGCGGCACCAATGACACAAAGTGATCCCTGCTGTACCTGCTAACACAAAATCAACACCGACGATATACAGGTCTTACCTGTGCCGTTGCTGGCAGTGCGCGCAGCTTGCTGTCAATCTTCTCCAAGACAGCCTTGAACTCGTCACGTGTCAGGCCATCAGGGGGCACTTCCAGCTCACACGTCTTGGCCGCGGGGCAGCAGCCCTTGAGCTGGCATGGGAGGTTGCCGCCGGCTGTTGCGGCGCTGCACACAGCCTTGCCAACCCTGCGTCGATGACAGCAGCAGAACAGTCGAAGCCATGTTGAGCAGGGGAAGAAGCAGGATGACAAAATGAAAGGAGGAAGATGACAACAGCAGGCACGTTGAGGTCAGAAGGCACCTCGAGCTCACATGCCTTGGAGGCGGGGCAGCAGATTGTCTTCTGCAAGGCCATACAGCGCACTGCATGCTGTGGCTTTTATATCTCTGGCCTTGGGCTGCAGGTGCAGCGCGTACTCTTTCAAGGGTCCACAAACAGACTGTATGTTGATGTCTGGCGCCTCAAAACCACACCATGCAATGCGCATGCATACGAAAACCATGATTTTCTTATGCAAGGCCATGCAGTGCACTGCATGCTTCTTCTTTTCCATCCTTAGCACATGTGTACAACAGTCTGTATCTGTATACTCACTTGCTGGCCTTGGCCTGCAGGTGCATTGCGTGCTCCTCCAGGTGACTGTAGCGCTTGCTGGCAGCACGCAGCACCCGCTGCAGCTCCGCCACCGACACCAGGCCGTCGCCACTCACATCGGCGTACTCAAACATCTCGTCAGCATGGGTGGCGGCCCTGGGCTGGGCGATGGTGGCGGCATCACCAAAGGCCCAGATGCTGCCGCCGCTGCCTAGCACGCGTAGGAAACCATCTGTGAGCACAGACCTGCAGCAGCAGCAGCAGCAGCAGCAGCAGCAGAACCAAGAACATATATCGTCATTGCCAAAGGCCCAGATGCTGCCGTCGCTGCCTAGCATGCGTAGGAAACCGTCTGTAAGCACAGACCTGCAGCAGCAGCAGCAACAGCAGCAACAGCAGCAGCAGCAACAGCAACAGCAGCAGCAGCAGCAACAGTCATTGTCGCCGCCAAAGGCCCAGATACTGCCGCCGCTGCCTAGAACACGCAGGAAACCGTCTGTCAACACAGACCTGCAGCAGCAGCAGCAGCAACAGCAGCAACAGTTGCTGTGATTGTCAAAGGCTCAGATGCTGCCGCCGGAGCTTAGCATGCGCAGGAAACCATCTGTCAGCACAGACCTGCAGCAGCAGCAGCAGAGACATACACAGTAATCATCGTAGTCTTAGGGTCAATTGCTGCCGCAGCATTGAGACAACTTCTTCAGCTGCTGCTCCAGAGAAACCACAGGCACACATGCCCAAAACCACTGCCGCTGTAGTTTTAAACTACAGACCCACCTGGCCCCTAAGGGGATGTCAGAAGATGCCCCCGCCTTGCCCACCACTGTCACGCCGCCCTCTGAAATAAACCACTGAACCCAGTGTAGTCCGAATTGAATAACACACATCATGCCAGCCACTTCCCAACAAGCTAAACCACTCACCTGGCATGTGTCTGCTCCTCGGGGAAAAGCTCCTTCAGCTGCTGTGCCAGAGGGTTCATGGCGATGCCTGTCGACCACACGCATGCCCCAAATGGGATGTTGGAGGATGCCCCCTGCTTGTCCACAACCGTCACGCGGCCCTCTGAAACACTTGCCACGCGGGTGTTCAGAACCAGCTCAATGCCTGCAGAAGCAATTCGCAGACAGAAACAGGCTTGTCAGTAGTCAGAGCTAGGTGGCAAGGCACGCAGCATGGGTAAATGGTCGATGGTAACACGCAAGTGTCACCACCAAAGCCATAACATGCACGCTCCTTGTCTAATACTGTCACGCGGCCCTCTGACACGCTGGCCACACAGGTGTTCAAAACCAGCTCAATGCCTGCAGGAGTTTGCAGACAGGACTAGGCTTGTCAGCAGTGCGAAAAATGAGCATATGCACCATACAGGGTGGGATGGTGGGATGTGGCTGCAGGTAGGGATGTGCTGCTGCCAGCTTGGCAAGCGCGATCACCAGCGACACAATTACTGTGCTTTGCATTGCTGCATCTACCTGGTGCTGCTGTGCTGTGCAGCTTCTGAACTTTGGAATTTAGCAAGTGCCATATGCACCGCACCTGTGCGCTTGAACTGCTGTGCGGTGAACTTCCCGATCTTCCTGTCGTACGCTGACAGCACGGTGTCCATCAGCTCAATCACACGGATGCGCACATCACCCATCAGCTGGGGGTAGTGTCCCTGCAAACCAGGCACGCAAATGGGCATGATGCAGATAGAACAAAATGGGCATGGCACAGACCAGAATCTATGTGGCTCCTTGCACCAAAAGAACAACATTGAAACAGCAAACACAAAATCAGCTTATAGGTTTTGCACTGCCAGCACGATGTCCATCAGCTCGATCACGCGGATGCGCACGTCACGCATCAGCTGAGGGTAGTGGCCCTGCAAGCATGACATGAGGATGGTATTGTAAGCACAGCAGCAGCAGCAGCAGCAGCACCAGCAGCAGCAGCAGAGTAACACGGTACTGCGCCATCAGCTCAAACACACGGATGCGCACGTCAGACATCAACTGAGGGTAGTGGCCCTGCAAGCATGACAAGCGGATGGTAAAGAACTGTGAGCACAGCAGCCAGGATAAGCATGCCAACATTGTCCTGCAGCTTGGGGATTGTACAATTTGGACCACAGCAGGGACGGGTTCAATTAACGGATGCACACATCACCCATGAGCTGAGGGGCAGTGGCCCTGCAAATCAGACACTTCATGGGCATGATCACCGCCAGGTTCTCGTAGGTGCAAAGACTTCATGTCGTGCATTTGAGCTGCCAACCACCCACCTCTGCACCACCATAATACCAAGACTGTGGCACGGCCATGGAAGCCAACATACACAAGAACACAGCAAGATCATCCCACTGCCAGACATCAGGGTGTTTTGAGGCGCATAGACTCTCTTTTGGCATGCGCGGGTGTCAAGCCTTGTTCAGTGTGAACACACCATGCATGTCTCATTCGATCCAGTGAATCTCACCGCCAGGTCTTGGAAGATCATGTCATGCATCTCAGCCGCCGGCTGATATTACTGCTGCTTTCCTTTGTTTGTTGGCTGCCATAGTTGTGCCACTTCTTGGAGTAGCGGTCGCCGGTTGGCGGCACCAATTAGCCACCGCTACTCTATGAAGTGGCACAGCAATGGCAGCCAACAAACACAAAAACACAGCAAAACATATCACCGCCATGTCCTGGAAGATCATGTCGTGCATCTCACCTGCCAGTAACTGGTCGCTACACCACGACGTGGCACTGCTATGGCAGCCGACAAACACAGAAAGCAGCAAACAAACTTTACGCAAAGTGCTGGAAGATCATGTGGTTCATCTCAGCCGCCAATCATCGACCTCTACACTACAACTATAGCACAGCTATGGCAGCCAACAAACACAACAAAACGCAGCAAAAGCAACTCACCGCCAAGTCCTGGAAGATCATCTCGTGCATCTCAGCCGTCGTTCACCGACCGCCACACCACCTACACTATGACGGTGGTACAGCTGTGGCAGCCAACAAACCCAGGGACACAGCAACCACATCTCACTGCCACAGAAAAACAATAATACGCGTCTCACCGCCAGGTCCTGGAAGATCATGTCGTGCATCTCAGCTGCCACCTCAACGCCGGTGGGGCCGCCACCGCAGATGACAAACGACAGCAGCTCCGCACGCTCCTCAGCAGACGTCTGCAGCACAAGAAAAAGTCAAGCATTCAGTTGCAGCACCCATGGCCAAACATGTTTGGCACTGCTGCGCGCTCAAAGCATCCAATGCTGCACCTGCTATCACAAGGCATGCAGCAGCCCAGATACAATATGGACACCGTGTGCAGGCTGCAACTTGGTAGGCTTGCAAGCAGAAGATAAAGCCGAGTGACAGCAGTGAGCTGTTCAATTGCCGCGATCACGTTTGGCAGCGCTGCGCGCTCAAAGCACTCGCTGATGCGCTTGCCGTTACAAGGCACGCAGCAACAGCAGCAGCAGCACGTGACAACAACTGTTTAGTTGCGCACTTGAGTGGCGCAGCACTCACGTTTGGCAGCGCTGCGCGCTCGAAGCACTCGCTGATGCGCTTGCGCAGGCGCGTGGCGTCCTCAATCGTCTTGAAGAACTGGCAGTGCTCGCGCACACCCTGGACGCCAAAGGTGTTGTTCACGCTGCCAACCTGCATGCATGCGTGGCACGCAGACAGAAGCGGTGCAGCATAAGGTGCAGGTTGGGACACGGCTGCTGCAGAGGCAAGCACAGGGCACCACAGGTTTGTGGAAGACTACTGCGGTTGTAACACAACGTCCAATACATCAGCTACGAAGGATATGACAGCCAGCGCACACATGTACACCAACGTGGAGCATCATGTTGCGGATGTTACATATACTTTGATATAACGTGTTACTTTCAAGTTCAACACAAAAAGGACACAGCACTCACCCCCATGATGAGGATGTCATACGGCACCTTGAAGCAATCCTCTGCATTGACAATGCTGTGCAGCATGTTGCGCATATTACATGTGCTGTCTTATAACAGTATATTGTAACGTAAATGACATAACACTCACCCCCATGATGAGGATGTCGCAGGGCACCTTGAAGCAGTCCTCTGCATTGACGATGATGCAAAACATGTCGCGCATGTTACATGTGCTATGTGATAACATTGTTATGTAACATAATCAACACAGCACTCACCCCCATGATAAGGATGTCGTAGGGCACCTTGAAGCAGTCCTCTGCCTCACCAGGGAAGCAGGCCACCACCTCCTTGCGCAGTGGGTCAATGGACTTGCAGGAAGCCTCGTAATACGCACCCTACAGAAGAAGCAGCAGCAGCAGGAGTTGTAAGCCTTACAAAGCTTGGACGTTCTGTGTGCTAAGACTCAAGATGCAACAAGAGAAATCCCCTGGATGGAGTCCTGCGGCAGAACTGGCAACACGTTGGAGAGGTGAAGCCACCACCTCCTTGCGCAGCGGGTCAATGGACTTGCAGAAAGCCTCATAGTACGTACCCTGCAGCAGCAGCAGCAGCAGTACAGCAGCAGCAGCAGCAGTTGTAAGGCCTCGAGTCGTGCTCTGCAGATGTGCAAGTGTTTCTTATTCGTTCTGCTTGACGCTGTGCCCCCGCCCTCGCCCACACAACACTGTCAGTGTTGCATGCGTACAGGTTCGGGTGTCTCTAGAGGTCTGCTTGCTTCCCTGCTGGAGTGCTGCTGCTGTTGCAACACTTTCAGCTGCACTGCTCCCTGCCAGACTACGCTGCTGTTCGAACAAAACGTAATCATTGCCGGCGCACGTTGCCGGCCAAGATCTTGCGCACTGGCTCACAATCCTGTCACAGCAGGAGCCTCTCTGTAGTGCCAAGCGGCGCACTGCGCTGCCATACATCATCATCATCATCATGTTACCCATTAAGCCATAGCATCAACGCGCTGCCATACAATTCAATTATTATGATGCGCACCTTGCCTGCCAGGATCTTGCGCACTGGCTCCACAATGCTGCCCTCCTCCATAGTGCCAACAGCAACAGCAGGCAGCAGCGGAGTGTACTGCAGCAGCACAGGCAGCGGCAATGCATCGTGAAAATGTGACAACAATTGAGCAAACAAGGGCAGTCATGCCATCGCTCACAGCAGGTCGAGCTGCAGCGTTGACAACTAGCATGCAAAGCTGCTGTGCATGCTGAGCACTGGGCGTGGCTGTAAGGTGAAGTCGATTGCAGGCACAAGTACTGCCGCAGCAGTGCTGCTGCTGCAGCATTGCAGCTGCAGCTGCTGCTGCTGCTGCGCTGGAGCACTTGGAGTGCTTCAGCCAGCTGCTGCTGCTGCTGCTGCTGCTGCAAAGAAGCTGCTGTAAAGTAGCTGCTGCAAAGTTGCTGCTGCAAAGTTTCGTCTGCAAAGTAGCTGCTGCCAAGTTGCTGCTGCAAAGTTGCTGCTGCAAAGTAGCTGCTGCATAGTAGCTGCTGCAAGGACACTGCTTCTGCAAGGATACTGCTTACCAGGAAGTAGTTGCGTGGTGACACCACTGTGATGTCATAGTGCTTCCTGCAGGTTGTAGTGCAACATGTGTTTTGGTGCTTCATTGTGTGCGAGGAGAATGCGAACGTTTGCGGGATCTACTGCAGAGCTACGGTAGCTCAAGAAAGTCTGAACACAGAGCTGCTAGCAGAACTCCTCTTGGATGTTGTCTGCAAGCATACATCCCTGCAGTCTAGACTGAAACGATAGTGCCTAAGAACATGGAACCAGCTCAGCAGCATAATCATGCCCACAAGATGCCATGTAGCAGCCTGCTGCTGCATCTGCATGCTGCATCTGCTGCTCACTTGATGTTCTCTGGCAGAGCCTTGATCATGGACATTGCAGCCCATCCAGAGCCCAGAACCACAACACGCGGCCTTGTGGAGACTGCTGCGCCCCCAGGTGCCTTGACTGGCACCTCTGCAACGCCGCTGAGCACTGCAGCTCCTTGCTGAGTGCCAGCCTGGCGCCAAGCAACCCCAGACCAGGGTCACGTGACAGAAGCGCACAAAAATGGATTATTATTATACATAGTTTCGATAAAAATAGCTCTGCACGTACTTGTCGCTTTACAGGAAGGCTATGGCGAGAACTCGTGCTTGTCGTAACCCCTGCCAATGCTGCGTGTGGCAGGTTAAAGGCCTGTGTTTCGTTACATAAACTAAGAATATTGTGAAGTAGCAGAGCACAGACCAAGCGCTGCAGATATCAACTCGCTCTTGGGCGGTCATCCCCTCTGCTGGGCAATACGACAAAGCGTTCTCACCTGCGCGCTCGCCAGCACATTACGATCGTAGCTTTCGCCTGCTGCATTGACTTTGGCTGCTCGTCGGTGAGTTGGCTTGCAGGAAACTGCAAGCACAACCCGCCTAGCTTTCTGCTGCCTCAGACCAGTGCAGCGTGCTCCGGGTTGCACTCGTACGCTCCTCATTGTCAAAACTACTGTATATGGTTAATTTGGGGTCTATGCTGAGCAGGATGGCTTAGTGTACAGTGGACGCTGCAGTTGAAACTAGTTGTTCCGAAAGTTTGCTTTGTCGACGCAAGTTTGAAACCTTATACGTTTCTGCTTCAACACGAATAACATGAACATAGGCTGGCGTTAGGTCTGCCTGGGGGTCGGAATGTTTAACTACTAGCTGGACCCAGTACCCGCGTCACGCGGCTACCTTTGTTAATCTTTGGTGCATAGACAATTGAGTTGCCATTACCATTACTCAAGGGCCACTGCTCACTTTATGTACGTGATTACACACCCTATGAATGCCACACCAAGCCGTTGGTGGCAACTTGTGAGTGTTGGCAAGACAGCTGAGCCCAGTCCTACTCAGAACACCTCCCGGTACACAACATTCTTTGTGTACACACCTGCAGGAATACCATCATGTGCATGCCTCCAGCCATTCACAACCAACACCTTCACCGCCCCGACCCCACACGTGAAAATGCCACATACAATTGACCATGCGTGAACACACTCTTAGGCAGGTACACACCAACAGACTTCATTGTTTGTCCTTGCGACTTGTTGATGGTCATGGCAAAGGCAGGGCGCACAGGAAACTGCCTCCTCTTCAGTGTGAAGGGCATATCACCGTCATCAGATCATCATCATCATCATGTTACCGTCATCAGATTCAGTATGATACGGGGTATCAATTCAACGCGGCCCTTCTCAGGGCCGGTAGCAAGTTTGGCCTCAATCACACGATCAGTCAGCCCCGTAACAATCATCCTGGTTCCATTTGCCAGGCCATTGCTCAAGTTCCTCATCATAATGATGGGGCACCCGACCTTCAAATGCAACTCATGCGGCGGCATGCCAGCAAAGTTGAGAGAGTTCAAAAACTCAACAGGAAAAAAACCCAAGTCCTCCTCTGTATTAAGTGAATCACAACTTTTGTACACTGTGGTGGCTGCAGGTCTGCCATCAGCATCAGTATCAGCAAACATGTTCATCACTTTCTTGTTGATTAAGCCAACATCTTCGTTCAGTGGTGTCAAAATAGCCCTGTCCACAATGAAATCAGAACGTGCAGCAAAGTCATGCAAGCTGGACAGACCGCCATACACGTCTCCAATCAGGTCGTCAATAGTGGCATTTGCACCACCACTGCAACACATGTTGTCTGGAATGCGAAGCAATCTTGATGCCAGAGGAAGCCATCTGCAAAAGAGGGTTGTATTTGCGGATGTTGGCTTGAGACTGCTTGGCCTCCGGGTCTGTGTTGGGATCTGCAGTCATCAATCTGCGGAGTGGCTCAGGGGCTGGCTGGGGAAACAGGTTGCTGACACTCCGGCCCTTGCCATGCATACAACAAAGCATGCCGCCGGTGCCATCCCTTTTCACCTCTTGTGGCCAAAGTTTAGCATCACATGCAACACATGTGCTGCTCCTTTGTCCAATGTCATGGTAGGCTGGGGTTGCATTGGGGTCAAGTGCAGCTTTGTACAATGGGTGATTGACAACCTCCTGCAAGTCACCACGCCGTGCAGGTGGTGGCTGTTGCCATGCAGGTGGTGGCTGCTGCCGTGGAGGCGGTGATTGCTGCCGTGCAAGTGGTGGCTGCTGACCTGCAGGTGGTGGCTGCTGCCCTGCAGGTGCACGGTGCTGCCCTGATGCCGGAGCTGGAGGTGGTGGTTGCTGCTGCTGCTGTTGCTGCTGCTGCCAAAATGCTTGCAATGCAGTCCAAATTGGCCCGAGAGGTCTGATTGCGTTGTTGAAGCCAACACCAAGAGCAGGGTGGCACATCTGGTTTAGAAACATGCTCATGGCCACAGGTTGAAAGTTTGCCGCCAGTCCGGACAACAGGTACGGAACACCAGACATCATTGCTCCCAGACCTACAGGGCAGCCGTGCAGGGGAAGATAAGTCACATGCAAATAGAAGTAACATGTATGTTGTGCCATGGCAGCTGCTGGTTTGGTGGTACACTATCCCTCCAGGCTGCCACAGGCACTGCTTTAGTAGCAAAGCAATAGCAATCAGTAGCTGCAATCCCGCACACGCAACAGCATTCTCACCTGCTAACGCTCCTTGTGCATTGGGAGCTGCTGGTGCTGGAGTGATTCCTTGGCCAGAGGTGATAAAGTTGCACAGGTTTTGCAACTGCAACTGCTGCTGCTGCTGAAACAGCATCTGCTGCTGCAGCTGCTGCTGTTGCTGCTGGCGCAAACGATCTGCAAGGCCTTGTGCGTAAGCCGCATTGTAAGCAGCTGACAAATCCACGTTGCGCCAGGCATTTGGAGCAGCGGCTGGCTGTGAAGTACCTGCAGGTGCTGCTGCAGGCTGCGACACTGCTGGCTGAGACGTGGCAGGCTGACTCCCCTGGGAAGAACCCTGGCTGAGTAGGAGCCGCAAAAAGCCACCTGGAGGTACGACATCTGCCATCGCACCCTGCTGCTGAGCCGTGATGGGTGCTGCCTGGAAGGGTGGTTGAGGCTGTTGACCACCAGCAGCTGCCCTGCTGCTTGGCCCTGCACCGTCATGCTGCTGATTCTGCATGCCAGACTTATGGGAAGGCTGTTGGCGCTGCTGCCGCCGACACACGTCCACTGCTTGCTGCCAAGCACTGCGGAACCTGTCCTGCATCGCAGCTGGCCTGGCTGGCTCCTCCTCCCTGCCACGATCAGGCGAAGCCAGGGCCCCTACAAACAAAGCAATAACCAAACAACAAACGGACATCAGGTCACGGCCGGTCATTACATGAGCATGTGAAGACATCGAGCAGTGGAGAGATGGTGCAGTGCTGCAAGCAACTTCCCCTGCTGCAATGGTGCCAGGAGTTGATCAATATATAATGTGATGTTGAAGTCAAATCCAGAGAACGATGTTCTGCTGCGATCTGCTGCTGTGTAAGTGGGGTATGTGGCACCTACCCTCCTCCTCAGCCAAAGCTCGAGTCCTTTCCCTGGCTGCTTCCCTCTGGCTGTCCAAGTCCTCAGCGCTGCCAGGGGACATAAACGGCTGCTGATCTGGCTGCTGATCCATCGCAGGCACTGGCAGGAGCAGCAGCAGCCCCAGAAGGGCTGTCTGCCAGCACCTGTTTAACTATGGTGAGTCAGTGACAACTCGGTTGCCCTGGATTGAATTTGCCAACTGCGGCCACAGACATAGTTAACTTGGCTATTGCATACTTCTGCTGCGTTGATCGTTTCGTCTCGTTGCTGAATAAGAAGCGGGGTTGTTTTCGTGGGGTGGACACCTCATACAGACATGCAG
>CADDIJ020001882.1:0-95063 GCA_902809745.2 Tetradesmus lagerheimii | reverse complement strand
CTGACGCTATAGGCGCCTGCTGAAGATCGCATAAAGGCGATGACGGACACGCCTGCATTCACACACTGCTTGTACAGTAGCTCCCGCCAGCAGGTGAGTGTACTGCCTCCCGGTCAACAGCCGCACGGCTCGCGCGCAAGTACTGCGTATACTTGTATAGCATATCTATGAATGCAACCTGCAAAGTTGAAAGACCCGGAGTGACTGGCCAACATACTCGATCCAAACGACAACACCGGAGCATGCACATTGTACATGATACACTTGTAATAATACAAGGCATCTTGTGCTGTTCTACCTGAAGTGTGTATCTGTGCCTGTTTTCTCTTGTAATCAGCTCAGCTGCTCAAGCGCGTGCACCTGTATCGTCAGCAGTGCTGTTACGCATTTTGACTCAGCTGCCATTGTCGTGGCTCAAGTGCTGGATCCAACCAGCTTCATCCGACATTATTGTGACTATATTTGCGATCGAGCCGTGCAACAGTGAACTTAAGCCTGGAAGCGCACTACACTTGAGCAATGGTTCGAGCAGTGGCAGCAGCATTGCTGCTGCTAGTTGCTGCGCATCTGGTTGCAGGTGAGATGCTTTTGGCTGAAGCGAAGTAGAGCATAGTCAACATCTGCCGAGCAATTGATCGTCTTGTCAACGGTGCAACCAACACACCAGTGCGCACACTCAGCGACCAGCGCATTCCTCAGCCCTGTTGATCGTGTTTGAGTTTCCAGACCAGACCGAATAATCCAGGATTTCGTCGCGCTGCATGCACAGCAGTACATCAGCAGACACCAGGACACGCAGCTGCTGTTCTGCGTTCACACTTCTCTCTGCCCCGCCTTCGCCTGCAGCATGGAAAGACCCAAACTGCAAAGATGTGGTCGTGGGTGAATCGAATACGCTGGGAATAGTTGGCGAGCAGAAGCCCATGCAGAAGGTTGACCACACAGCTCAATGGAGGCAGTACGGCCAGATTACTAAGCTGAACTTGTACTACAGCTGGAACTTTGGATGCCTGCAAGGCATCAAGGTGAGCTGATTATCCTGTTATAGAAACTATAGAATGCTGTAGTTGCTCTGCAGCTTCAATGGGCTGGTCTAACGTTGGGTCAGCAGCACTGCAGCCAGGCAGCAGTAGAATCAGCAGACACAGCATCAGCCGCTTTTCAAAAGCAGTCAGTGGCCAGCTAGGACGCTGGCTGCGTTGCTCTGCTGCTGCGCTTTGCTGGCAGCCCAAGCAATTGGACTTGGATATCAGCAGCGGCAGCAGCAGCAGCAGCAACGACTAGCTAGGAACCTGCGCACGCAGCGCACTGCTTGTGCCTGACTGCTGCTGTAGGCAACGTATGGCTACAAGGCAGGCAATGCTCTGATGGTTGGCCATGAGAACAACCTGTACACGCAGCGCAATGCTTGCGCCTGACTGCTGCTGCTGCTGCTGCTGCTGTTGCTGCTGCTGTTGCTGCAGGCTACGTATGGCTACAAGTCAGGCAATGCTCTCATGGTGGGACATGAAAAGAACCTGTACACGCAGCACGTGCAGCTTGGCGACTATGAGCACGTGGTGAAAGTGGACTGGCGGCAGCAGCCCAACAAGTGAGTGTGCTACTGTCTGGGCGCATATAGAATTCTCGGTAGTCGGCTGTTCTTCTGCCTCCTGGGGTGCATGCTACATGTGGTGAAGATAAACTGGAGGCAGCAGCCCAACAAGTGAGTGTGCTAATAAATCAAGCAAGTGCGTGTGCTGTTGTTGAAAGCAAGTGGGTTGATGCTCCAAACCAAAAGTTTGGTGAGGGTGGACTGGAGGCAGCAGCCAAACACGTGAGTGCCGCTATCATTGTTGCAGCAGCACGCCGCGACAAAGCTAGCCTAGCGCATGGCGGCTGCAACAGCCAAAAGCAGCTTTACTGGCTGGCAGACGTTCGCCTGGCAGCGGCAGACATGCGTAATTGGGGCAGCAGCCAACCGGCTGCGCGTGTGCATTGCCGTGTGCCACAGCAGCGGCAGCCATACAGTCCACCGGGAGCAGCAGCAGCAACTGCATGCGCACAGACATCCAAGCAGCGGTATGCGCACAAGTATTCACAGCTAATCCTCTTGCTGTTGCTTGCTGTGTATCTGCAGGTGTGTTGAATACATGAAGCTATACACAAACAAGGGC
The DNA here is from genome assembly GCA_902809745.2 of Tetradesmus lagerheimii. NCBI lineage: Eukaryota > Viridiplantae > Chlorophyta > Chlorophyceae > Sphaeropleales > Scenedesmaceae > Tetradesmus > Tetradesmus lagerheimii. Next base: position 92,907 of record CADDIJ020001882.1, on the reverse strand, counting down.
AAGAGCCTCACATTCGGCAACAAGAAGTCAGTTGCACTCAAGCAGACAGTTGCCCCACCTGCAGGAGGCTGGCTCGCAGCACTGAAAGGCGAGCATGACCTTGTGAAGCAGGACGGGAAACAGGTGGGCAGCGCCTTCTTCATTGTACCGTTATAGTAATACAGTTGGTTGCAGCAACTGTGACAGAAGAAAGTGACTCCCTCTGCTGGCGGCTGGCTCGCAGCTCTGAAAGGCAAACGTGACCTTGTAAAGCAAGACAGGAAACAAGTAAGGCGTGCTTCTGTTGCTATATCGTTGGACTCGGCTGTGACATAGCAGCAACAGCGGCAGCAGCGTAAGATGGACATGAGTGGGGTTGCTAGCGGCGGCTGGCTTGCTGCACTGAGGGCGAGCATGACCTTGTGCAGCAGGATGGAGGCAGTGCCTACTCCCGTGCTGATCACGCGGGACTGTGACTGTTGCACTGGGCGGCGGAGAAGTGTGATGACAGCAGCAGTCGGCTCTACCTCAACTCTAAACATGCATGCGTATGTGGGCTGATGATGGCCCTGCTGTGGTGCACCGCCTGCAGATTGCTGGCGGTCTCCAGAACCTGGTCTTTGTCTGGGCAGCAGAGAAGTGTGAAGAGAACACCAACCCCACCCCCACCAACACTCTCTCAGAGACCCCCACTGCCGATGCCGTGCCGAAACCCACACCAGACAACACTATCACCCCGCCTGGCACCACGCCACCTGTTGCAGACACCGAAATAACAGTTACAAACCCAACAGACAGACCTGAGCAGCCAGCAGCACCTGGTACTACTGACGGTACCACCCCAGAAAGTGACGCACCAACAAGTGACACAACAGACAGCCCAGCAACAGACGCTCCAACAACGGATGCTCCTGCACCTGCTGATACTACTGCCGAGACGCCTCTCAGCGGCCCACCTGAGGATCCCGCAGTGACACCCGGTGACACCCCACTAGTTACACCAGCAGTGACGCCAGGTGACACTCCACAAGTGACACTGGGTGACACTCCACAAGTGACACCGGGTGACACTCCACAAGTGACACTGGGTGACACTCCACAAGTAACACCGGGTGACACTCCACAAGTGACACCGGGTGACACTCCACAAGTAACACCGGGTGACACTCCACAAGTGACACTCCCCGACATCCCTATCGGCATAAACCCGGTGACACCCCCAGACGAATCACAGCTGCCAGCTATCCCTGATCTCCCTGAGATTCCCATCAATGTAAATCCCATTGCGCCCCCTGGGGCACCCGGCCTCGGAGGTAACCCGGGTTACACCGTCCCGGTGGGACCTCCGGTGTCACCGCCAGCTGGCGTCCCAGTGGACGGATCTACGGTGTGTCCCGCCATGCCTAACATGTGCAGCGAGGAAGCGTCACCGGGCAGTTCAGCATTCTGTCCCGTGGCGAGTCCCTTCACGAGGGCACGCTGCGAAGGAGGGTGCTGCTTCAGCAGCGGCAAATGCAAGATGCCACTGTGCACACTGAATGGCTTGGGTGCTGGTGAGTGCGACGCATGGGGTTTGTTTCTGCATTGTCACTAGTACTGCTGGTGGAGTTTGCTGGGTGAGCGGTTGCTGCTTCAGCAGCAGGAAGTGCAAGATGCCGCTGTGCACACTTAATGGCTTGGGTGCCGGTGAGTGCTGATTAGGTTTGTGTTTGCCTGCGCAGCAGTACTTTATTTTTGCTGTGAGGGAGGCTGCTGCTTCAGCAGCGTTAAGTGCAAGATGCCGCTGTGCACACTTAATGGCTTGGGTGCTGGTGAGTGATAGCAAGGTTTGTGTTTTGCATTGTTAGCAGTGGGGTTTGCTGGGAAAGCGGTTGCTGCTTCAGCAGTGGAAAGTGCAAGATGCCGCTGTGCACGCTGCACGGCTTGGGTGCTGGTAAGTGCAGTTTTGAGCGAGCTGAAGCTGCTTTGCTATCTGACTTGCTCAATGCTGCTGCTGCTTGAGTGACTGGATCTGCTACAGCAAAAACAACGAACTCTTGGTGGCTTGAACAACTGCTCAAAACTGCTGCTTGTGCCTGCACTGCTGCCGCTGTCGTTACGTGCAGATGTCATGGCCCTAGATTTCATCTGCTACGGCAAAAACAACGGACCTTTTGGTGGCTTCAACAAGTGCCGCAACTTGGCCTGTAAGCTGGCCAAGCCAGGGTGTCAGAGCAGTCTGCTCGGTGGCAACTGTGTTGGTGAGTTGCGTGCTGAACATGCCTTCGATGATCAAACTTGCATGATGCATTCGTGGTGCTTGTGTGACAATGCCTTGATTGCTGTGTCTGGGACATTGTGCAAGGGGGCTGAAGGTGTTGCTGGTGGCGTTGATACGCGCAGCTGTTTTTGTTGCAATCTGCTTTATAAAACAACCTCGCCTGCAAGCTGGCCAAGCCGGGGTGCCAGAGCAGCCTGCTGGGCGGCAACTGCGTTGGGGAGCTGAAAGCCGAAGGCGCCATTGGTATATATGCACATGCGGTGCCTGTGTACAAGCCTTAACTTCCTTGATTGGTCAGACATCTTGATGTGTTTAGGAAGTTGTGCCAGGGAGCCTCATCATGTTGCTGTTGCCGTTTTCGCTGCCAATCTTCTGTTCTGTCATTGGGCCGATGCTGACACGTTTCCCCTGATGTTGTTTCTGTTCCTGCTGCTGCTACTGCTGCTGTCCCGCAGGAACTGTTGTGGCTGCCAATGACAACCTTGATGAAATGGCCAAGCAGTACATTGGTGAGTGCTGACTGCTTTTTGCGTGGCTGTCTGGCAGCACAGTACACCAATTGGTCCTGCAAGACAGCACACAGCATGGAATGGTGATTTGCATATGCATGCATGCAAAACAATCTGCATGATGCATTGAGGTTGTCAACCACACCGGGCCCATCATCCACGTGTCCCTCAGCAAAGCACTTCTTGATACGCCTACATGCTGATCTGCACTCCAATCTGTATCTTCAGAAGACATTGTCTGCTGCTACACCTCTTGCAGGCAAGCCGTGCATTGAAGTTGTCAACCACCCAGGCCCCCTCATACACATGCCCCTCAACAAACCCGGCCTCCCGGTTCCCAACGGCGAATACATGGGCAGCCTCTGGACCGTCTGCGATTGCTACGCACAACCGAGCCCAGTGCTGCCGGCCGTTCCGTGCTTCGATTTGAAAAAGCATCTGCTTGGCAAGATGCACCGGATCTTTTCAGCGCTCGTAGCCGGCATTGCGAGCGACGATTCGTGCCAGGGGCCGCTCTGCGCGCTGCTGCCGCAGCTGCCGGTGCTGAATACAAGTCTGCCGGAGATCCAGATACCAATGATGCTGCTGGCAAATCTGACGGCGCTGCTGCAGCCGCAGCCGCTACCGAATGTTGCGCCGCTGGCAGGTGAGCTGGTGATTTTTCTCGTCACATATGTGTGTTGTAACAAATTCCAGAAGCATGTGACAAGAAAGCGTGCCGGAGATCCAGATCCCTAAAACCAGGCATGTGAAAAGCAGAACTGCTGCCGCAGCTGCCGGTGCTGAACACGAGTCTGCCGGAGATCCAGATCCCAATGATACTGCTGGCGAACCTGACAGCAATGGTGCAGCCGCAGCCGCTACCAAATGTAGCACCACTGGCAGGTGAGCTCATGATTTCGGCAGTTACATAGGTGTATTTTTATAACAAGTTCCAGATACGACTGACGGGTAGGCGTGCTGGAGATCCAGATCGTGGAGCTAGGCATGTGGTCAGCAGCACTGCTGGCGCACCTGACGGCGACGCTGAACAATCTGTCCTGCTGCTGTTGCTGCATGCAGGCCTCATCCCAGCCATCCGGCTGCCAGAGCTCACAATCCGCGCCACACCGCTGACCCTCCCAGACCTCCCGACCTTCGACGACTGCGTCTCATACTTCGTCAACATCACGACCGCACTCCGGCCCGCAATCGAGGCCATCCTTCCGACGCCGCTTTCGAAGCCCGACTTGGTGCACCTCGTTTCGAGCCTGCTGCCGCAGATGCGATTCGAGGCTCCGCAGGTCGACATCGTAGCAGATGTGCGGAGGATCGAGTTCCCGAATCTGGTCGGGCTCGTGAGGGCAGCACTGCCGAAGTTGCCGCAGTTCCCTCAGTTCGCAGTGAACTTCCCACAGCTGCTGCGACTTCCTGAGCTGCCGCGCGTTACAGTGGAAGTGACCCGCGGTGCATCACAGCAGAGTTGAGTTGAGCTTGGAAACAGGTAGTTGACTGACTGCAGTGATCATTTTGCAGCAATGGTAGCAAGGTTGAACCAGTGGGGGTAGCTTTTCTACCCTAGTCACTTCACCACAAATGTCCTGGTCTGTATGCAATGCATGTCGCACCTCCAGCCGTAGTTTGCAAGGGGAGAGAAACTGTAGAGCCTTGGCAAGACTGCTGATGAGTTGATGACATGAACTGCGTGTGCCGTGTCAGGGTATAAGCTGGTGTTAGTGTGACCACGCTCTCAGCCACCGTGGCAAGTTTATGACTTGCACCTCAACTTCAGCTGTGCTGCGGTGCGCGTATGCTTCAATCAATCAATCAATTACACGTTTTTCTAGCAAGAGAGGAACCCAAGAAGGGAGCCAAACCACCTTTAGTGGTTCCTAACCGGTAGGTGCAAATCCACAAGCTAGGGCCAGATACGGCCAAAACCATCAAGGCACAAGCACTCGCCCGGCACGGTCTCTCATTCAATGGTCGTCCTAAACCCTAATCACTGATGGCCCTGAGCTGGACCACAACGTCAGTGCACTCGCATGTGGGATGGATCCTCCCACAGGGGCACTGCCAACCCACACAAGCAATCATAAGCGGCTCACTAGTAACCGGATACAACAGCTGCAGGCGCTGCTGTCTCATGAGTGACTGCTGCTGCCTGTAGTGAGAGGGGGCACGGGAACGCTGCAGGGGAGCCCCCACAGCGTCAGGGTGTGTAACCCTGTAGACCATAGACCGCCAAGCGCCCCTCATAAGACAATAGCCACGCAACTCATCCATCTTATGAGGGAGTTCTAGCCGCTGTAAATCGCAGTGTACACAGTTCTGCCAACGCACTGGGGACCGACCCCTAGGCCGCGTTGTAACTCCGTGCAATGACGAAAACAGAGCAACTTGGGGGAGCCTGCCCTCATCCATGCGTACAACATGCCCCAGCCACCTCAGGCGAGCCGCCGTTAGGTGTTCTGCAAGGCTGACTGTGCCACACTGCTTCCTGATATCTACCAAACGGTGTCTATCAGATAGCCGCACGTGCAGCAGCTGCTGCAGACAGCTAGAATGTACACACTCCAGGCGCTCCGTCTGCCGCTTAGTCAATGCCCACGACTCACCGGCAAACATGAGAACAGGCAGCACATACGCATTATAGCAACGCATCTTCACTCTCACAGACATGTTCTTCATCCCCCAAAGTCTTTGCATCTGAGCAAACCTGCCTTTAGCCTTGCTTATATGGGCATTCACTTCTGCATCACAAGTGGCAATTGTATCCACAATACCACCCAGGTGCTTGAAGCTAAGCACATAGTTTGCCACCCCACCTGACAGCTGCACACCTTGCAGCAGCGAGCCGTCAGCAGATGGTGTCAGAGCTGATAACTCTGTTTTGCTGGCATTGATGCGCATGCCCATTTTGTTGCAAATGTCATCCACCGTCCTGAGCATGCATTCAAGCTCTTCTTGACAACAACTCATGAGCACCATATCATCTGCATACAGCAATGTGGAGATGGTGAACAAACAGGAAGCACCACCAGCTGACCGTTGGAACAGCTCACCATTTGCATGGTAAGACAGCTGCACACCACAATCCTCTGGCATAGCCGCCTGTGCCTGCCTAACCCACACAATCAAAGAACACGTTGAACAGCAAAGGAGCGATGACGCATCCCTGCCACACCCCAGTGCTGATGTCAAACCACTGTCCTACTCTACCCGCCAACTTGATCGCTGCCTGAGTGCCTGTGTGCAGATCAGTGAGCAACTGTACTAGTTTGTCATGGACTCCATATGCACGCAGCACACACCAAAGTGCATGCCTTGGTATGGAGTCGTATGCTTTTGTCAGGTCAACAAAAGCCATGTACAGCGGCTGCTTGTACTCGCGACACTTAGACACAAGCATTCGCAAGGTGAAGGCAGCATCGGACATACCTCTGTTCTTTCTGAAAGCACTCTGACAATCCAGCAACTGCGACTCTATCTGAGCATTCACCCTGCTGAGCAGCAGCAATGCATCAACCTTGCCAGGTATACTAAGTAGGCTGATCGGTCCATGGTTGCCTGTCAACTCAGCACTACCCTTGCCCTTGTAGAGCGACACAAGTAAAGCACGCTTCCAATCAACTGGGGCCTTGCCAGACACCCACACTGCACAAATCACTCTACTTACGTTTTTCTAGCAAGTGGTAGTATCCTTTCATGTTTTGCATGTTTCTGCTGCCACTGCTTCAATTAGGTACATGGCCCCTGGTCACGCAGTGTCAGGCATTGCCAACATTGGGCGTGGCGGCCGTGCAGCGCAGTACAACTGGAACCGCGCGAGAGCTTCCTTGGGATCTGCAAATGCTGGTGTGCTGGCTAAGAGCACAGGGACTGGTGACTTTATTGGCGGTGGATTGGTGAGAATTTTCTGGTTGACTCGAAAATAAGAGCTTTTGATTGCTCACCAATTGCACGAGGAATTCTTTGTGATTACTGATATTGGCTGTTGGCGGTACATGGCGCGAGAGCTTCCTTGGGATCTGCAAACGCTGGCGTGCTGGCTAAGAGCACCGGAACTGGTGACTTCATTGGCGGCGGATTGGTGAGTGGCTTTCATGGGTTTTCAATTAGTTATAAGATTGGCACTTGATGATGGGGCTGGGGGAAGGCTCAGGCAGTGTCGCCGTGCCATGCAGGAGACTAGAGTGGCAGTACAGCCATGAGTAGAACAGCATTTGTAGATGGTAAAAGGTGATCATTTGTTTGAGGTTGGTTGAGGGTTAGTACGCATGACTGAAGTTGTGCAAACGCTGGCGTGCTGGCTAGGAACTGATGGCTTCATTGGCGGTGGAGTGGTGAGTGCATTGCCAGGCTGGCTAGTGATGGTAGGAGCCGGCGACCTCGGCGGCGGTGAGGACCTTGAGCACAACAACTGCTTATCAGTCAACGTCTACTTGTTGATAGTTCTTAGCAAGTTGCCATGATTGAATGAAGTAAATACATGAAGTAAAGCAGGAGTTGGTGCAAGCAACAATGATTCCTGCTGCCATGCCGTGGCGGCTGCAGCCAGTGGCTGCTTCATCACTACGTATTTCCTGCAGCTGACAAGCTGATGCGCTGCTGCTGCTGCACTGTAGGTTGGCAATGCAGGTATCTTTTCTGACGGCGATTACGGCGCGACAGGAAATGTGATCGACAGCCGCGCCAACACCGCGCTTGGCAACGCAGCCGCGGGCTACATCAACCTTGGACGCGCATATCTGGAAGATGCACTCGCAGCAAACGATCCTGGCGCTGCTGCTGCTACGGCGGTTGGCAACTCAGTGGCTGGAGGCATCACAGTTGTGATGGCAGATGAAGGCGGCGCCTTTGTTGGAGAGTGAGTGGCATCTGTTTCGGCATCATTTTGTGCTACTGCGGTATGGTTAGCACGGCTGTTTGGGTTTTGGGGTGTACTGGGGCTGGTGCATCAGGTGGTTTAGCATCAGGTGGTTTAGCAGGCTGTGGCACTGCTGCAGCCCTAGGACGGCCAAAGGTATGGAAGCGTTTTGCATGTTGGTCACAACACCTACGAAAATGACGTCACGGCCACCACCAGAGGCCGCGGCCCAGCAGAAGAAGGCCAGATCAACATCTAATGTGCCTGTATTGCTGCTGCTGCTGCTGCTGCAAGCCACTCTTTTTGCAGCCCAGCCATCAAGAGGCGGCAATGCCTTTTGGATCCACCAGCACGCTCACGGCATGTCATGCTCACACCGTTGCTTGCTGCCCCCACTTGTGTCAATGCAGTTACGATGATGAATGGGACACCTACGAATACGACGTCACAGCCACCACCAGAGGCCGCGGCCCAGCAAAAGCAGGCCAGATCAACATCCAATGTGCTTGCCTGGCTGCTGCTGCTGCTGCTGCAAGCCACTCTTTTTTCAGCCAAGCCATCAAGAGGCGGCAATGCCTTGGGAATAGATGCGTGCTCACGTCATGCTCATGCTGACCCTGTTTCTTGCTCTCTCCTGTCCCTACTTGTGTCAATGCAGTTACGATGATGAGTGGGACACCTACGAAAACGACGTCACAGCCACCACCAGAGGAAGAGGCCCAGCAGAGGCAGGCCAAATCAACATTGCCATCGCACCCAATGATGACTCAGCGGTGTCTGGCACTGTCAAGGCAACTGCAGCACAAGGGGCGGCAGTTGCGGGAGTGTTCACTCTGACCAACGCAGCTGTTGAGGCATACCAGGGCATCAACGTGAGTGCACATAACGTTGAGGTTTACATGGTTGTGAAGTTTGGTGCTGCCTTCAGCATTTGCTTGCTGGGCGTTGTGTTGTGGGCATTACGGCTGAGCGTGTATGTGGTGTGCGCTGAATTGACACCTCAGCGGCACAAGGCGCAGTTCAGCTGACCAGCGCTGCTGCTAACGCATACGCATAGGGTATCAATGCGGGTTGCTGCCATTGTTGCTGTCCCTGTGTCTACACGCTGCCGCAGGTCGACACCTGCGCAGAGTACAGCGCGTTTCCTGGCAACGTCGGTGTCTCCCAAGCACTGTGCACTGACCACACATTTGCATTGCCTGCCTCTTTTATGGTTTCATCAAACTGCAGATCGATGCCCGCACAGCATTCAACAGAAAAACCTCGAGTCCCTCTGCACAAACTATATTTTTACTGACCAGACATGTGCCCTACCTGCCCGCTCGCAGGTCGACGCCCGCACGGCAGAGTACAGCGCCGTGGCCGGCAACGTCGGCGTCTCCCAAGCTGCCATCAACTTCGAGATCGCCAACTCCACACCCCGCATTCAGCCGGATAAACATTAAGCATCGTGCACTGACCACACATCTAATTGGCCGGCCTCTCTTGCTGTTGACCATGCCGCAGGTCGATTCCCGCACGGCATTCAATGGAACCAACCGCAAGTGCACTTTACGCAGGGACTATGCACTGACCGCACACCTGCTCCGCATGCCTACCTCATGTTTTGCCGCAGGTCGACGTGCACACAGCAGAGTACAGCCTGTTGCCGGCAACGTCTGCGTTTGCCAATCCTTGTGCACTGACCACACATCAACCCTGCCTGCCTCTCTTGCGGTTGACCATGCCGCAGGTCGACGCCCGCACAGCAAACAAAAGAACGAACTCACGTGCTCTTTGCACAAGCATTGTGCATCACCACACGTTTGCTGTACCCAGCGCTTTTGCTGTCCTTCTTTTTGCTAAGGTTGACATTTTCTGTCATCGTACGTTGTCGCAGGTCGACGCCCGCACAGCAGAGTACAGCGCGCCACTGTGCACTGACCACACAACTGCCATGCCTCATGGCAGATGTGTGCCTCTTTTGCGGTTGATCCTGCCGCAGGTCGACACCCGCACAGCATTCAGCAGAACAACCTCGAGCCCTCTCTGCACACACTGTATGTTTACTGACCACACATGTGCCCTACCTGCCCTGTCGCAGGTCGACGCGCGCACAGCAGAGTACAGTGCTGTAGCCGGCAACGTCGGCGTCTCCCAGGCCGCCATCAACTCTGAAATTGCCAACTCAGCAACCGCCAAATCCACGATCGGCTCCGCGCTCGCCTACAGCATGGCCAACTCACTTTATGTTTACCATTCCGCAGGTCGACGCCTACACAGCATTCAAGAGAACAAGCTCTCTGCACAAGCACTGTGCACTGACCACACATCTGCCATGCCTGCCTTTCCTCCTGTCCCTTTGTCCCCTTTTAGCACGCAGGTCGACGCCCGCACGGCAGAGTACAGCGTCGTGGCCGGTAACGTCGACGTCTCCCAAGCTGCCATCAACTCCGATACCGCAAACTCCACACCCCACATTCAGCCGGATAAACATCAAGCAGTGTGCACTGACCACACATCTGTTTTGTCTGCCTCTCTTGCTGTTTACCATGCCGCAGGTCGACGCCCGCACAGCAGAGTACAGCGCCGTGGCAGGCAACGTCGGCGTCTCCCAAGCCGCCATCAACTCCGAGATTGCCAACTCAGCGACCGCCAAATCCACAATCGGCTCGGCCCTCGCCTACAGCGTCGCCAACTCGATGCTCGCGACGCAAAATCAAGCCACTGGCGGCGCCGACGCCACGACGACGACAGGCCAAGCAGCAGGCCTCTCGACGTCGCACTCGCTCGGCGGCCTTTACTCCCAGACCCAAGACGCGAGCTCGGCCACGACCTTGGACGGGAACGCGTTAAGCTTAAGCGCGGGCGTCGCGGGTTCGGCGTTAGTCTCACGTTCGGTGTCGACGGCAGCTGCGAGTTCAGAAGAGGGACAGGCGTTGGCGAGTGGTTGGTCGGCCGCGTTCGGCGGCGACGCCGATGCGAATGCGGCCGCGAGCGCGGCGACCACGGTCGGGAATGCGGCCTCGGTGGGACAAGCGTATGGCTTGGGCGTCTTCCAAGGCAAGGCCGTGGTCGCGAACAGCGCCGGGACGGAAGCTGGAAGCGCTGGAGGATTGTCGGTGGGCGTCGCGACGGGGCTCGTACAGGCCCAAAGCACGGTTGCGAGCAGCGCCGAGACGAAGGACGGCCGCGCCCAAAGCGGGGCCTTTGCGGTCTCGGCCGCCGGGATAAACTCGGTGTCGAAGGCCACGTCGAGCAGCGCGAGCGAGACTGGCGACGTGACGTCGAATGCGCTGGCGCTCGGGGTCGGAGTGCTGCACGGCGAAGCTGAAGCGACGTCGAGCTCCGGGACGGGGTGCATTGATTGCGTCTCGGACTCGGTCGCGAACGCGATCTCGACGGGGCTTATCGCGGACTCGCTGGCGAGGAGTGCGAGCGACACGGACAAGAACCCCGGCAACGCGCTCGCTAATGCGCTGGCGTTCGGGCTCATTTCCAGGTGAGACGAGGAATTGAATTACATGCACCACGACTATGATAGTATTGTGCGTTATGCTTGTGGCAGCACTTTGAGTTTGCCAGTGCGCTCTGGGTGCAGCGTGTCTAACATGCATTGAATGCAGTCCATGTCATGCATTAAATGCAGTACAGGTCACTATGCATTGAATGCAGTACATGAAATGCATTAAATGCAGTACATAACATGCATTGAATGCATTACATGCCATGCTTTAAACGCAGTACAGGTCACTATGCATGGAATGCAGTACAGCACAGCATGCATGGAATGCAGTACAGGACAGCACATGCATTTGAATGCAGTGCATGACATGCATTGAATGCAGTACAGGACAGCATGCATTGAATGCTATACAGAACAGCACACGCCATGATTGCATCACATGTCAGCATGCACTCTGCTTATGCAGTCGTTACAGCTGGCACTGACGACTAAGCACAATTCTGCAATCTTGCAGGACGGGCAACGGCGGCTCAGCGCGCGTGGCGGTCGGGCCCCAGCAGGCGATCGCCGCCGGCTTTGCGATCAGCGGCAGCAAATGTATTACATGACACCATGCATTGTGATTGTGAAGTCAATACAACTGGCACTGACAATTGCCGCATTTCTCTGCAATCTTCCAGGACAAATAACTGTTGTACAAATAGCACTGACAATCTTGTAAATGTCTGCAATCTTGCAGGACAAGTAACGGCGGCTCAGCGCGCGTGGCAGTCGGCCCTGGGCAGGCGATTGCTGCCGGCTTTGCGATCAGCGGCAGCGAGCGTTTTGCGGCCGACGCCGCGGCGGCGGCTGGCGGTGTCACTAGTGACTCGGGTGACGCCGCGGCTGCTGGTGACAAAGAGGAGGAGGGGGAAGGTGGGGGCGGGGGTGCGGCTGTCAACGAAGATACTTATGAAGGTACAAGCTTTGTATCTGGATCTGGATCGACGGCACCGGCAGAAGGAGAGGGTGGAGAGGGCGAAGCAGCAGCAGCGGACGATGCAGCAGCAGCGGATGATGAAGCAGCAGCTGAGGGAGAAGGTGACGCACCTGCTGCAGGTGATGCACCTGCAGAGGATGCAGCAGCAGCGGATGCTGCACCAGCAGCAGATGGAGGCGGTAGCAGCAGTGAGGGTCCTAGTGACGCTGTCGCTAAAGATGCAGCAGCAACAGAGGCAGCGGAGGCAGAAGCAAACCGTGAGGTAGAGACTGCTGCTGCTGCTCCTGCCCCGGTTAAGGCACCAACAAATTCAGTAGCCACGGCATCTAACAAGCGCTTAGGTGCAACACCTGCTACATCTACCCAGCCTCCCGTAGTACCAGCAGCAGCAGCTACTGAAGGCCCCACGTACCACATGAAGCTCGGCAGAGGCTTCCAACCGGTCAACCCTCAGTCAAACTTGGTCAAACCTCAGTCAAACACCCAGCAGGGCCTGTTTGGGCTTGCAAAGCTGCCCACACTGGCTGCAGCACCTGCAGGTCAGTTTACACAGGGGCTGCGGCTGCGTGTGAGTGGTGGCACTAATGCAGCAGCAGCAGCAGCAGCTGAGAATATCGCCAGTGTAGGCAGCAGCATTCAAGAAGCTTTGAGCAAGCTGCGCATTGTGCCTGCCTTTGCCAGCAGCAGCAGCAGCAACAGCGATAGTCAGGTCGACCCTTCGAGGTTCCGTACTCAATCTCCAGGGACTGACGGCTCTTCTACCACCACCAGCAGCAGCAGCAGTGTGGCCCCAGGAAGCATTAATGACAGGAATCAGGCACTACTACGCAGGAGCTCCAGCCAGCAGCAGCAGCAGCAGCAGCAGCCACAGGATTCAGCTGCCGCCGATGCCACCACCACCAGCAGCAGCAGCAGCACCACTGCTGATCCAGTTCATGCCCCCAGCAGCAGCAGCAGCGGCAGCGGCCAGCCATTGCAAAATCTGCCGCAAGTTGCGATGCTCGCAGCCAACGAGCGCGATGCGACGCCACAACCCGGCACAAGCACAGCACACGACGTGCAGCAGGTGTTGAATCCGGTGGATTTGGAGTCGCTGCGTAGCGCTGTTGCAGCAGTGACAGCAGCGCGGTTGGAGGGCAGGGCTCGTGTGATGGCGCGCAGAAGCCACAGCGGCAAGGCGATGAAGCAGATGAGGGCCGCCTCTGCTGCTGGCTAAATTGGCAGCTCTGAAAACTGTAAACTGTGCTGGGGCTGGGGCTGGGCCAGCAGCAGCAGCAGCATAGTTGCTTCATGTTGGTTGCTTATGTGGCACTCATCTGCAGGATTATGCAGCAAGGCTTGATCTGTTGTGAAAGCAGTGTGGCAAGGCGATGAAGCAGATGAGGGTAGCCTCTGCCTTGAATCTGCAGTGGCAGCAGCAGCAGCAGCAGCAACGGCAGTGACAGCAGCAGCAGTGACAGCTGCGCTGTTGGAGGGCAGGTTGCGAGTGATGGCGCGCAGGAGCCACAGCGGCAAGGCAATGAAGCAAATGAGCGCCTCTGCTGCTAGCTAGGCGGCAGCAGCAGCAGCATGTTTGACTATGGCTGGGCCAATAGCAGCAGCAGCAGCAGCAGCTGTGCAGAACATGCAGTCGCTGCGTAGTGCTGTTGCATCAGTGACAACAGCAAGATTGGAGGGCAGGTCGCGTGTGATGCAGCGCAGGAGCCACAGCGGCAAGGCGATGAAGCAGATGAGGGTGGCCTCTGCTGCCAGCTAACTTGACAATTATGAATACTGCAAAAGCAACAACAGATTGTGCTTGTGGCTGGGCCAGCAACAGCAGCAGCAGCTGCAGCAAAGCACAGCTAGAAAGGAACTACAGTACTGGTGCATGCAGTGCATCTGCTGGGTAGTGTTCAGCCATGCAGCGCAGGAGCCACAGCGGCAAGGCGATGAAGCAGATGAGGGCCGCCTCTGCTGCCAGCTATGCAGCAGCAGCAGCAGCAGCAGCGGCAGGTTGTGCCCGTGCTCAACAAACTGTGCATGTGCATCTGCAGATACAGGCGGCTGTTGTTAACAGCTACGCACAGCAGCAGCAGCAGCGTCCTTGCATCATAGTATCTGCTGTGGCTGGGCCAGCAGGAGCAGCAGCGGCGGCAGCCCTGTGTTGCATGAGGGGCTGATGTGTGTTTGACGTCTAGGGTTGTTGAAGGTGCTTTGTAAGCAGCAGCAGCAGCTGCAGCAGCGCACAGGTGGAATCAAATCATACTACTATACAAGGAACCAATCTCAGCTTAGTAATTGGTCTCGGGGCGTGGTTGGTTGGTCAAAGGGCATTGGGAGCAAGAGCTGCTTTCGACAGGTGAAGTTACACGTAGGCCGTCTTGGATGGCATGCACCACACAGGTTGAACGCAGATTATAGTATGGCTGGGGTACAGGGAGCAAGCACTAGTTTGAGTAGTTGTGGATGCAGCTGCCGCCGATACCAGCGTCAGCAGCAGCAGCAGCAGCAGCAGCAGCAGCAGCAGCGTCTTGGGGACACTGGGAGCAGGCTCTAGTTTGAGCAGCTGTTGTGGGTGATCAGCAGAGGTCGTCCGTGCTACGGTGTGTGGTGGTTGGCATACATAGCGGTGGTTGGCTTGAGTATTAGGCAGTTAAAGCAGCAGAGATTCTGGCAGCCGCTGCAGCTGCGGCAGCTGAGTATTACGCAGCTGCAGCAGCCAGTATCATGCCACGTCGTGAGTTCATAGCAGCCTCGGGGCACTGGGATCAAGAGCCAGTTTGAGTAGCTGTTGTGGCTGATGGTGGTTGGATTGATTCTAGGCAGCTGCAGCAGCAGAGAATGTTGCAGCTGGAGCAAAATACTACCCAAGCAGTATTTGGCAGCGGCAGCAAGCGCCGAGTACTGGTATTTTGCCACAGCGTCGGTTCACACAGTGTGGGTTCGAATTCTATATTCTGTCAGCTGCTAACAACTTGTTGTCTTGTCAGAGCTGTGTGCCTGCCGTAATCCGTGCATGCTGTATGGTGATGCAGTGTGACATTGTCATAACACTGTTATAACATGATGGTGTGTAGATCTTGGCAGAATGGTCACAGCTGTTGCATCCAATGCATCTCTGAGACAGGCTGGAGCTTGCGTTGCTGGTTGGTAGCTCAACCAATGCGACAGTGTTATGACATTGTTATGACATGATGGTGTTTAGAAGTTGGCAGGATTGTCACAGCTGTTGCATCAAAAGAGGCTGAAGGCTTGCAAGGCTTGCGTTGCCAGTCAGTAGCCGAACTGTGGGCGAGGGGGTTCTTTTTCAAGCACTTGCCAGCATTGGAACAAAAATACTATCAGCACTCTCTGAACTGGTCTGTAGCACTCTTTGAACTGCATCATCATCAAATTACCAGATCAAGCCATAGCATCAACGCCATCGGCGTTATGATGCATTGTTTTGTTTTATGATGCGTTGTACCACAACGTTAGTACTCTCATACTGCAACTGGGCAGCTGTTGTGGTTTTTGAAAACCTGGTGTTATTTCTTTTGCTGGCCATATTTGAAGACTCTGGCCGCCACCACCACGATGCAAGCAAGCTGTACACAAGTCACTGGCTATTGCTGCTGACTGTAAAGCCATGTGGCCATGTGGCCATGCTGACTGTGGAGGCATGTGGCCATGTGGCCATTGCTGCTGACTGTGGAGCCATGTTGCAGAACTTCTGCTGCACCGCGTTGGCAACACTTGGTGCTTGCCTTACACTTAGGAACATTGCCCGTTGCTTACATAAAATTTTATGTTTTATAAACTACCTATTCTATTAAATATAAGAATTAGGTTTTAAGCTTTCAGCTCTTAAAAACATATTCTGGTAATAATTCGTTTTTGAGTCAACCACAGGCTCTTGCGGCACCATGCAATCCATCAACCATCTCCCTACGTGGATGATGATCTGCCAGTGGGATGCTACAAGTTACAAGTTTCTACGCTCTTGTTAGGGAGTGGAATTAACGGAGAGCAGCAGGCAAGGCTGAAACATAAAACCTTGGTTATGATCTACCAATGGGATGATGATCTGATCAGCGGCTGCCTTGCATCCAAGTACCACGAAGGAAACATCGCCCGTTTGGCGAGCCAATGACAGGCTCATTGGGCAGAGAGAGAGCAAACAAAAAGCAAACAACCAAAGAAAAATCAGAACCAACAGCACAACCAGATCTCATCTTGCAGATCATCCCAGATCGGATCACCTAGCAGCTCCACCACTGGCAGCCCCAACCCCAGGAGAACCTATCATCGTATGTTTCAAAGGCAGCACGTGACATCAAGATTTTTTCTGTCCAAACACATGGATCACAGTCAGTAAATAGGGAACAAGAGCGAGAAGCAGAGCGAGGCAACAGACAGAGTCATCCACCACGCATGTGCGGCACAGCAAGCCCAGTTTGCACCACCTATTGAAGCCAAAGCTGGACGGCCAAAAGCGTGTCAAAGCTGTTGAGACTGTAGCGTGGTCCACGTATCAAGTCACGCATGTGCGAACGCACGAAGTATAACAATGGCGTCGGGAACGAGTTGGCGGGAGAACGTTAACGTTCTGGAACGTTCCGCCATGCGGTTTGCGGTGCCGCGTGGAGGCTCGAGCCTTTGAGCCCAGAGCAGCAGGAAATCAGTCGTATATAGGTATAGTGTCATCAATTGCTATTGCTTCTTCCAGCAACCAAAGCTGCATGCGTTGCTGCCCCATGGTGCTGCCACCCTGGCTCCCAGCACAGTAAAAGTAATGGCAGCACCCAAGCAGCAAGGCATGCAGTGACACCCTTCCCCTGCATGCAAGGCTGCTCACACAGTGTGCTGCTAGCACCACCTGAGTGGTGTGGTTGAACACAACCTGTCAAGGGCAGTGCACTGATATTTTGACAGCTGCTGCCCGTCCTGAAACCCATGACGAACCTTCACGTCACCAACCGCCACACGCCCCGGAAGCTCAGGATCTGGTCCGCTATGGTTCAACATTGACAATCAGCGAAGCATTACAGTGGGTGCAGCCAGCCTTGCGTGCATGCGCAGCCTTACATGCGTGAGCAGCCTTGCGTGCAGGGGTTGGGTATCACTGCATGCCTTTTCCTGCTAGCCTAGCCTAGCCTAGCCTAGGTCCTGCTAGTAGCACGGTGCTACAAAGTTTTCACACCTAGGTCAGCAGCCAGCGGGAGCTTCCGGTGGCACCACGTTGGCGCTGGCAGCCTACAGCCTAGCATTGTAAAGTTTTGCATTTTCCATCATTGCAAAAATAATGCAACAGATGCAACACTCACATGGCTAGATTGGGGCCCCCGCCACCATGGCTGACTCAGACATGGCATGCTTCGACATTTACTTCTCCTTGCTAGTTGCTTCTAGTATTACCTGCAAGCAAAACGAAACCTGGTCAGTGCTGCTCACGGCCATGACAGCGGAAAGCAAGCACTGACAGTCTTCGATGCTTATGTAGTCTGCTTGTGTGGTAGTCCGCCTGGACACCTTCAAACAGTGTCACTAGTGACACCTAGCATACAGGGGAAGGGTGTCACTGCATGCTTTGCCGCTTGGGTGCTGCTATCACTGTTACAGCCGCACATTAAACGAGTGCACAGGCCAGCCTTGCTTGCGTGCGCAGCCTTGCGTGAGTGAGCAGCCTTACATGCAGGGGGAGGGTGTCACTGCATGCTTTGCTGCTTGGTGCTGCTATTACTTTTACATGCCGAATGTGCACCATCCATGTCCAAAGGTTGGGAATCGTGGCAGCACTCTGTGCTGCAAGGTTTGCATGCTAGACTTTGTAAAGTTTTGCATTGTTCATATCATTGTAAACATAATGCAGCAGATGCAACACTCACATGGCTAGATTGGGGCCCCCATCGCATGCTAGACTTCAAGTCTATGCGGCATAGCCTTGATACCCATGATCCATGCACGGGCCCTCAACTTGAGCGTAATCGTAAGTCACTCGTAATCGTAAGTTACCCAAAACGTCACCCGCTGCAGATTGCTATGTCAGCAAGCGCCATCCCAACCTAAACCCTCTCGAACCACAACCCCAAGTAACCTATGTGTCACAGTGTTCCACCGTCCAGCCAGCTGAGTATACCAGCACTGCAGAAGCTGCCACTACCGGAGTATTTGCGTGTGCAGCATCATGCGGTGACCGCAGTGTTCACCCTGGAACCCTGTCAGAAGATTGGAAGAGTGCTGCTGCAGTCAGTCCAAACCTGGTGGCATTTCATTCTGGGTGCTGCTGCTGCTGCTGCGTATGGCAACTTCTTCAGCCAACAGCTCATTGCCAACTCCTGGCAGACTTGCTGACAGCAGTCACCAAAAACTTCTCAGTGTGAAGAGCGTCAGCTGTGCAAACTTCACGCCATGAACTTCCTAGTTGGCTGCTGCCTTCTCCTTCCTCACAAACAGCTCCTTGAGCCTAGCAGACTTGCCGGTACGGTCACGCAGGTAGTACAGCTTGGCACGACGGACCTGCAGTACAAAAAAGCAGTACAAAAAAGCAGTACAGACAGCAGTACAGCAGTGTCAACAGTAGCAGGTACATCTGCCGGTACGGTCATGCAGGTAGCACAGCTTGGCACGACGGACCTGCAGTACACATTGCGGTACAAAAGCAGTACATCCGTGTGAGCAGTAACAGAACATCATGGTACCGTTGTCAGCGGTTGCAGGTCCCTTTGGCCGGTCAGCTGCTGCCTTTGCGCAGCGCAGCACCCCCCAGCACAACTAGCCATATATGCAAATGACAGCTCATCAACCCCGGCTGTTGTCACGGTTATTTTCACCTATCAATGCAGCACAACAGCACCACTACGCTACAAAACAGAGCAAATTTCCAGGCAGGCATGCATTAACATCTGAAGATCAGTGCGTCATTGTATCTTGCTGATTCTAAGGAATTACCTTTGCGCGGCGCAGCACCTCCAGGCCTCCCAGCACTGGGCTGCTGGGGAAGAAAATACTTCCAAAAACACAACACTCCCAACAGTCTCACACAGACTATCACAGCAAACAGCATGAAAATGCTACAACACAGCCTATTGAACAAGGAAAACATGCAGACAATACTGTGCACGTACGACTAAAACCAAGAAAGTTTCGCACCTTTGCGCGGCGCAGCACCTCCAGGCCTCCCAGCACTGGGCTGCTGAGGAAGAAGTTCATCTCCACACCCACACCCTGCACACATGTTACATGACATGTTACATGACATGTTACAAGAGAATAACACACTTCAAGTAAGAGTTAGTAAAGGTGATCATCCCAGCACTGGGCTGCTGAGGAAGAAGTTCATCTCCACACCCACACCCTGCAAACATGTTACATGACATGTTACAAGAAACATGAAATAACAGTTGGTCAAGGTGATCAGGTAGACGGAGTAAGCAAAGTAGCCATGTGCAGATGAGCTATATACATGCGATTGGCGGGGAAACTCTCCACACCCACACCCTGCAGGACATGTTGCATGACATGTTCCAAGAGAATAACACACTTTAAGGAACTGCTCAGGAAGAAGTTCATCTCCACACCCACACCCTGCAGGACATGTTGATAAGCATAGCGGGCACGGAGAATACGACGAGGGAAATGACAGGAAAATAACAGTCAGTGACAGCGATCAGGTAGAAGACGGAGTAGGCAAAGTAGCCATGCGCAGATGAGCTACATATACATGCGCTTGGCGAGAGGATGCATCATCGCAGAAAGATATGTTGAAGCAACAGCGGTCCCCGAATTTGTTGGGCACTGAACAGCTGCCAACTGCTGACGATGTGTGCTAGTAAGATAGTGTTTTATCAATTCCGCATCAGATGCAAGCACAATTAAAGTCATGTATGCACCTAAGTACAGCGCACCTGGAACACGCGGCGCACTGTGATGGGGTGTTTCAAAGCGTAAGATAATGCCATACCGCACAGTCATTAGCAGCTGCAAGCCGTTGTAAGCAAATGCATCACTGAGCTTTTATTATTATTATTACTGAGCTTTTATGGCACAGAGGCGCCGCGCACAGCATACTCAGTAGCAATAGAAGTATTTGTTCTAATCACCTGGAACACGCGGCGCACGGTGATGGTGGTGTTGCTTCCGCTGCCGTGCATGCAACAATGCTATCCATATTGCACGATCCTTAGGAAGCAACAATAGGTATTTCAATCACCTGGAACACGCGGCGCACGGTGATGGTGGTGTTGCTTCCGCTGCCAGACTGTGCAATGACCACTCCCTCCAGGCGCTGTGCAGCAGCAGCAGCAGCAGCAGCAGCAGCAGCAGCAGTAAGGTCAGACAACTGCTGGGGTTGCGGTGGCAAGCCCACCAACGAGCGCAACCTGCACTGTTCCTGCAAGACATCCTGCAAGTGATTTCTGCTAGTGCCCAATTGTTGCGCTGCCGGCATAACACCTGCACCAGACGTTCTTGCAGTCGATGCTGCTGGGCTGCTGTCGTCAACCTTTCTCCATGTTGTTTGCACAACTGTTCGTCTGCAGCTGTTCCCAGCTGCTGAGCTAAGCCGCCCACAGCTGCGCTTTCACCGCTCCTGCAAGCTATCTTGCAAGCAGCGCCATGCGTTTCCTGCAAGCCGCCGCGGCCCACCTGTGTGCGGGTCTTGCCCTTGCCTTCCTGCACCAGCAGGCCCAGGCGAACAGTGTCACCAATGTTCACCTGTGAGCAGCAGCAGCAGCAGCACCAGCAGCAGCAGCAGCAGCAGCACGAGAGTTAGCGCTCTGTCAAGCGCTGCATAGCAGCAAGCTACGAGTGAGAATTTGAGGGCGTGAATGTGTCAAGTTGAGTGTCCTGTTACTGCTGGCTGTTTGCTTGCATGGCAGTGCGCCAACGGTGTAGTCCTGTTCCCTGTGAATGACAGCTAACCCACATGCTGCGGCAATACTGATACTGCACAACAGACAGTAACAGCACCTGCTACAGCTGCTGTGATCGGAATTGTAATAGCTGCCAGCTGCTCTGTGTACCTGCAGCATCACCGGCAGTATCAAGACAGCTGGCAACTGGTGCAATTCTGTGCTGCACTTCCCTTTCCCGCTGGACACCCGCTGAACACCCGATTACTGTTGGACAGCTTCAGCAAAAGCTGCCTGAAACTTCTATGCAACCACATGGTGAGACAGCTAGCCGAATGAGGTGTCAAGTGCAGCTGCCACTGCTGCTGCTATGGCTGTACGATGTGGCTGTTCACATTCAGCCAGCCAGCTGCTGCCACTCTGACTGAAATAGGCTGTACTCTATCCAGAGGCTTAACTGCATATAGCTTTTGGTGATGCAGCGGCAACCACCTCCCTGTGTGAGCTAGTAGGGCTATCAGGCTGCTGCAATCAACACTGCTGTTGCTGTGCTGCTTGCTGCACTGCTGCTTGCCCCTGGCACGCAGCTGTATCACCAAAGCAAACTATAACATCGGCTAAGCAAAGCTGCAGCGTTGCTAGGACTGAAGCTTGGCTTCCGGCCTGTGTGTCTGCGCTCTCCTGCCCACAAGCTGCTGGCTTCCGTATTCTGCCATGCGTGCTGCTGCCTGCGTCGTTCGCAATTCACATTGAGCCCAGAACATACCGCAGGTAGGTCTGTGCGCTGCTGATCTGCCTTGATAGCGTCCACCAAAGGAGCGAGCTTCGCCTTGGCCATAACAGTGGGCTGGCACCTGCTGCGGCCTGCTGCAACGAATGGCTGCGGCTGCTTCATTGATGCCATTCTGCTGCCGGACAGCAGCCTGTTTTGTGAAGCCAGCATGGTGTTGTGTGCTGCTGCTGCTGCCGAGTGCGTGCTATACAAACGCGAGTTTGTCCGCCTACAAAATCTATCGTGTCGCACTAAATCATCAGCTTTGACGCAGACGGAAGTAATGGCGGTGGGTTGGCACCTTGAGGTGTCGAGCAGCCACTGACAGGCGAGGGCTCAAAAGTGCCAGAACGCTTGTGTGGCAACACGCATTGACCGCGGTTAAACTTACTTCTTCCTTGCTATGTCTCCCTCAAGTAAATGGTCAATTCTCCTGCGGAACACTTACGGGTCAAACTCCAATTGCAGTTCCTGTGCTGCAGTGCCAGTGCGAAGTATGCATCTGTGTGCAATCCGGGCAGCACATACACGAGCACCATGCTGGTGATTGTGAATGCGTGATTCAAGCACCATCTAGCAGGCATTACAGCACCCTAACGGCTGCTGATGCCAGGCAAGCCAGCAAACATCAGCAGCAGCAGCAGCAGGGCACATGCACTCATCATCATCATCATCATCATCATCACCATCATCAAATTACCAGATCAAGCCATAGCATCAACGCCATCGGCCCCGCGCCCCCCCCCTGGGCACATGCACTGTCACATCCTGCAGTGCTGCTAGAAGAAAGACAGTGTGCATGTATTACTCTGACCATTGAAGCATGCACAAAACAAGGTGAGGGTCACGAGTGGTTCTATTGAGAAGGGAGGGCGCCACAGTGCTTGCCAACAGAGCAGCGGCAGAAAAATGCTGCCACAGCAACACCAGCAACATGCCTTGCTTTGCCATGGTCGGTGTATACACGCAGCACACCGAACCTGCCACCACAAGCCATTGCACACCCAAGATGTAAAGAATTAACACGCTGATGCACATGTGGCATCTGCAGCTGTGCAAACGCCACAGCAGCAGCCATCACTGCACAATCTTGCAGGCAATTCAAGAAGGTGAACATTCAGAGCTACTCCCAGGGCTGGTCACACAAACAGAACATATAGTAACTGAAGAATTGCACTCTACACGAACACTACTCGCACTAGCTCAAGTGTGCTGCCATCCAGTGGTGGTTTAACGGTGCCAAAAGCACCGCGCCCCACACAGCACTGCAGGTGGTGGTGGTGGGCACTGCGTACGCACAGACGTGCTGCATGCTAGTGATGCATCCTACAGTCCCCTCTGCACAACCCCGCATACAGACATTCAGTCCGCGACACCACACACCATGGCTGGTGTGCATCCACAGCAGCCTGACTCGTTAAGGCAGCAGCACTCTAGCAGGGAAGCAAGCAAGCAAGCAAGCAAGCAGGGACACCCAACTCCTTCAACAAGGCCCCACACGCACACAGCCTTGCTGGTGCTGCCGCCGTTGCTGCGCTGACGCGTCACCGACCACCACTGTCGGCTGCGCCGCAAGTCCTGGCATGAACTTGAATTCGCAGCAGCCTGACTTGTGCCAGCCCTGCTGCGCTGACGCGTCACCGGCCACCACTGTCGGCTGCAGCGCAAGTCCTGGCATGAACTTGAATGCGCAGCAGAGCACCTACTGCTGTGACGGCAATACTCAAACCCCAACAGATTGGCTGCAATGTGAGCATGCCACTCGTGCAGCGCTCCTGACTTGTGCCAGCCCTGCTGCGCTGACGCGTCACCGACCACCTCAAAGCACACCTGCAAAGCTATAAATCCACAACGTACAAACACATCACTTGATCACAACCATGACCACTGCGCCTGAACCCCCCTCCCCAAACCCCAACGTTGCTTTGGTTGATCACGAGTGCAGGCAAGCTCCTGCCCCTGCGTCCTACACACCCACACAATCAACCGCCCACAGTTCTCACTAGACTAACTGCCCCGCTGCGCTCTGCATCACCCGCCCGTGCCTTAATCAATGGCCCCATATCATGTCAGATACAGCTGCCTGATTGCACCGTGCACACAACGCTCGGCATAGCATGCCAACGCCGCCTGATGCGCAACATGCTCCAGCAGCATCTCTACTCTGGCCCTGCTGCATGCCAGATACAGCGCACAGTGCACACAACAACAAGAGCTCGCTGGCTGCATTCCTCACACAGCGCCAGGTGCTGGCAGCCCTGCTGCTGCTGCCCTGCTGCTGCTGCTATCAGCAGCTATGTCATGTACACCCCCGCAATGTGCTGCGCCACAGGCACCCTGCACACCGGGCAGCAGTTGACGTTGCTGCCCTGCAACGATATACTGCACTCCTCACACAGCGCCAGGTGCTTGCTGCTGCTGCTGCTATCAGCAGCTATGTCATGTACACCCCTGCAATGTGCTGCGCCACAGGCACCCTGCACACCGGGCAGCAGTTGACGTTGCTGCCCTGCAACGATATACTGCACTCCTCACACAGCGCCAGGTGCTTGCAGGGCAGCAGCAGCACGCTACGTGGCGCATCCATACACACCACGCAGCAGGTCATGGTCTCATGTGCTTCACGCAGCCGCTGAAGCTCCGAGGCTGCCACCTCGACTCCACCTGCTGCTGCTGCTGCTGCCGCGCCAGCTTGCTGCTGCTGCTGCTGGCTGCCTGGCGCTGAGCCGGATCGCTGCATCATCATGCCCATGTGGGGTGCCAAGGAACCAGCAGCAGCAGCAGCAGCAGCGTTGCCAGGTGCCGCGAATGATGTTGGGGAGGGCCCTTGAAGGACGGCTGCCTGCTGCTGCTGCTGCCAATGCTGCTGCTGATGATGATCTGGCGGCTGCGAGTACTGCTGCATGTACTGCTGCGGTGGGCCGCCATACTGCTGCTGCGGTTGCTGCTGCCAATGCTGCTGCTGCTGCTGCTGCTGCTGGGGTTGGTAGTACTGCTGCTGCTGCTGCTGCCCAGGAGGAGCCCCACCGTACCCGCTACCAGCTGCACCCAGCCCTTGCTGCATTGGTACTGCACCAGGAGCTACAACAGCGTTCATGTTGGCCGGCATGTTGCTGTAAGGAGCAGCACCCACTGCACCCTCTACCCCTGCAGCAGGTGGAGCACCCATTGCCTGTCCTGAACTCTGACCCCAGCTGCCTGTATAGCCAGACGCTGCTGCTGCTGCTGCTGTGGCACCCAGGCCCATCGTAGTGTTGCTGCTGACGCCAACTGCCATGCCGTTTGCTGCTCCACCTGGAACTGCTGCACTGCCGGCAGCAGCAGCACCAGCTGAGTGTGGCCCTGAGGAAGGGGGTCCAGAGGATACTGGCATTGACTGAGCGCCTGCATTGACAGCAGTAGCACCCCAGCCACTGCTGCTGCTGCTGCTGCCGCCAGCGTGTGGCAGCGCACCTGCTGCTGCGGGTTGCTGCGGTGCAGCGCTGCCGTATGTTGGTGCACCTGCTGCTGCATGGTAGGCTGCTGCGCCTGCGCTCGGTGGCCCCTGCTGCTGCTGTTGCGGGGGTGGGGGGCCATACACGCCTTGCTGCTGCCCCTGCTGCTGCTGCTGCTGGTACGGTGCGGAGGAGCCGTACTGAGCAGCAGCAGCAGCAGCAGCAGCAGCAGCTGGTGCCATCTGCTGCTGCTGATATGGCATGTGCTGCTGCGGCTGCTGGTACTGCGCGTACTGGTCGTACTGCGCTGGAGCGTACTGCTGCTGCTGCTGCGGTGGGCCGTACTGCTGCACATGGGCAGCAGCAGGTGGTGGGCCGTACTGGGCGTACTGCTGCTGCTGACCTGGCTGCTGCATGTACTGCCCGTACTGCTGCTGCTGGAGGGTTGCGTGTGCCTGGCTGTACTGCTGTTGATCTGGCAGCTGACCGTACTGCGGCTGACCTGGCGGCAGCTGCACAGACTGCTGCTGCTGACCTGGCGGCAGCTGACTGTACTGCTGCTGACCTGGGAGCGAGCCGTGCTGCTGCTGCTGCTGTGGCTGCTGCTGGTAGGATTGGGGGTAGTGTGGGGAAGGCTGGGGGTAGGAGGTGTAGGGGGTAGCCACAGGTGCTGCAGATGCAGGTACTGTAACAACCCCAGGTCCAGCCATGGTACCGGGGGCTGCAGCACCATGGGGGCTGCCAGTTGACACCTGCTGCTGCTGCTGCTGCTGTGAAAATGCCAGGTGGGGTGGCAAGTTGAAGAAGCCAGGGGGAGCCGCCTTGTCACTACCCTGCTGCTGCTGTTCACCCTGCAGCTCAGCACTGCTCGGCAGCACTGACGCACTCTGCTGCTGCTGCACATAGCTTGGGCTGTCAGTGGGAGCTGCTGTTGCCCCTGCTGCTGCTGCTGCTGAGCTCTGTTGAGGGTTAGCAGCAGCGCCGCCCCTCCATAACAAGTGAGGTGGCAGCGCTCGTGTGACGCGATCTGCGGGGCCCGCATTGCTGCTGCTGCTGCTGCTGCCACCCTCTGCTGCTGCTGCTGGGGTGCTGTTGTGCATCGCATGGGGCGTGCCAGGGTTTGAGTAGGATGGTGTAGAGTGTGACCCAGCAGCAGCAGCAGCAGCAGGGGTGTCCTCCGGGGGCCGAAACGGCGCAGCAAGAGGATTGAGGGAACCCCTCGGGCTGCTGACCGCACTGCTGCTGCTGACGCTGGCGCCGCCGCCGCTGCCGCGGCTGCCGCCGGCGCTCCTAGAGATGCCTGCGACTGCTGCTGCTGCTGCCGCTGCTGCTGCTGCTGCCAGCTTCTGGCTGCGTTTCACTGATGCACGTGGATCCACAAAGCCATCTTCGCCAAATGCGTTGTTGTGGCTCTCATCGCCCTGAGGGTGCCAGGGACTGTTCGGATCTTCTGTAGCTGCAGCATAGTACTCAGCAGCAGCATTCCCGTCCTGCTGCTGCTGCTGCAGCCGTGCGCGCACAGACGAAGCAGCTGCTTGCTTCACAGCGGATACGAGCGCAGCCGCCGCAGCGTTGTTGGCATCGCGTGATGGCCTCACATGCTGCTGCTGCTGCTGCTGCTCTGGTGCTGCTTTCTGGTACCCAGATCCCGAAGATGACGGCCGGCTGAAGATATCTGCCATGGCCCTGCTGGCAGCAGCAGCAGCTTCAGAGATCTCGCTGCTGCTGTTGCTGGGAGCGTGCACCAGATCTGCCTGATCCTTCCTGCTGCTGCTGTCGCTCAGGCGCGCAGCACTAGCGATAATGCTGCTGCTGCTGCCGAGTGGCTGACCACCAACAAGCACACCCTTGTTGGACGCTTTGAGCACCTTAATGCCGCCACCACCTCCGCTGCTGCTGCTGCTGCTGCCGCCGCTGCCTGCTGCTGCTGCCTCAGCAGAACCTGGCCTAGTCGCGCCGCCGCTGCTGTTGCCACCTGCTGCTGCTGCTGCTGCTGCTGACTCATCCTTAGAAGGCTTGGTTTGCTGCTTACCGTCCTCACCGCTGGTGCTGCTGCGGCGCTGAGCTGCATCACTGCTGCTGCTGCTGCCATCTCCTGCAGCCGCCTTCAGCGCTGTAGCGAGCGCTGCTGGTGCCTTTTCTGCTGCTGCTGCCTTGTCGTTGGCAGCAGCAAACGCAGCGCTGGCAGCAAGAGCAGCAGCGGCTGCTTCTGCGGCCTTGGGTGTGGAGCGCTTTGCAACAATCTTTCGGTCCTTACTTGGCGCTGCTGCTGCTCCTGGCTTGCCAAACACAAAGACAGCGCTGCCGCTGTCGCCATTCGCTGCCTGCTGCTGCTGCTTGCCAACACTACCCTGCTGCTCGTTCTTTGCAGCCGCAGTGCCAGCCGCCGCCTTCTCTACTGCTGCCATTGCCTCCTTGCGCTGCTGCTGCTGTTGCTGCTGCTCCTGCAGGCTGATCTTCTGAAGCTCCTGAACCACAAAATCCTCGGGGCTGATGTCACCCTTCTCCTCCTCTGAGCCCTCCTGCTCTTCTTCATCAGGCTCTGCTGCATCTGCATCACCTGCTGCTGCTGCGTTACTTTTCGCCGAGCTGTCGTCGTCCCAGACACGCTTTCGCATCTGGCTGCTCGCATTCCCGCCAGATCCCTTTTTGCCCTTTTTCTTCTTCCCTTTGCCGCCGCCAGCGCCAGCAGTGGCAGCAGCAGCAGCAGCAGCAGCGCCAGGCGCAGTGCTGCCGTCCTTTTGCTCCTGCTCCTCCTGCTGCAGCAGCCACGCTGCTGCTGCTGCCGCTTCGCGCTCCGCTGCTGCTGCTGCTGCCACTGCGTCGCCCTGCTTGGAGCGCGCCTGCTGGCCGCGCTTTTCCGCTGCTGTCAGCAGCTTGACGGCCATGCTCGGCTGCGAGACGGATGATACAGCACCAAGCGACGCCAGACACGTCAGCAACCATCATACGGTTTTAAAACCGCGCGCACCACGCCGTTGCGCGTCATGGCAGCAATCAAGCTGGCTCTCTAATAACACACACATCAACACAGCCAAGCCAGCCGAATTGCAGGGACAAAACCTGCCGCAGTCACCGCTGCAGGAAGCCAACAACAGCCTTTCGTTTTGAACCATACAAAGCACTCGATGCAACGCCAAAACAAGCCTACCTGCAGCTTTTTGGCGCCCTTGTAGTTCTCCACCGACAGCTGCATCATGTCATTGCCCGTCACTGAGGCGACCACGCCGGCTCTCAAATAACATCAACAAACTGCCAAAGCACCCAAATCAACGGCCGAACAAGGCTACCTGCAGCTTTTTGGCGCCCTTGTAATTCTCCACCAGCAGCTGCACCACGTCATTGCCCGTCACTGCGGCAGATCACGCTGGCTCTCAAATAACATCAAAAAACCGCCAAAGCACCCAATGCAACGGCCGAACAAGCCTACCTGCAGCTTTTTGGCGCCCGTGTAGTTCTCCACCAACAGCTGCACCACGTCATTGCCCGTCACTGCGGTGACCACGCTGGCTCATCATGAAAATAACACCAGCACCGCCAAGCAAGCCAGCATGGAGTGCCGAAATCTCTGCAGTCGCCGCTGCAGGTAGCCAACAACAGCCCTTTCTATGACCATGCAACACACCCAATGCAACGCCGAAATGCGCCTACCTGCAGCTTTTTGCCGCCCTTGTAGTTTTCCACCAGCACCTGCACCACGTCATTGCCCGTCACTGCGGCAGATCACGCTGGCTCATCATGAAAATAACACCAGCACCGCCAAGCAAGCCAGCATGGGGGGCCGAAATCTCTGCAGTCGCCGCTGCAGGTAGCTAACAACAGCCCTTTTTGTGACCATGCAACGCACCCAATGCAACGCCGAAATGCGCCTACCTGCAGCTTTTTGCCGCCCTTGTAGTTTTCCACCAGCACCTGCACCACGTCATTGCCCGTCACTGCGGCAGATCACGCTGGCTCATCATGAAAATAACACCAGCACCGCCAAGCAAGCCAGCATGGGGGGCCGAAATCTCTGCAGTCGCCGCTGCAGGTAGCTAACAACAGCCCTTTTTGTGACCATGCAACGCACCCAATGCAACGCCGAAATGCGCCTACCTGCAGCTTTTTGCCGCCCTTGTAGTTTTCCACCAGCACCTGCACCACGTCATTGCCCGTCACTGCGGCAGATCACGCTGGCTCATCATGAAAATAACACCAGCACCGCCAAGCAAGCCAGCATGGGGGGCCGAAATCTCTGCAGTCGCCGCTGCAGGTAGCTAACAACAGCCCTTTTTGTGACCATGCAACGCACCCAATGCAACGCCGAAATGCGCCTACCTGCAGCTTTTTGCCGCCCTTGTAGTTTTCCACCAGCACCTGCACCACGTCATTACCCGTCACTGCGGCTGGCTATGAAATAGCAACACCGCCAAGCAACCCAGCATACAGGGCCTTCACCTGCCACAGTGGTCTATGCATAGGTGGGCAACAGCCCTTCGTCTCAACCACAGGAAGCACCACAACAACAAGCCTACCTGCAGCTTTTTGGCGCCCTTGTAGTTCTCCACCAGCAGCTGCACCACGTCATTGCCCGTCACTGCAGCGATCTTGCCATGTGGCCACTCGGCGCCTAGCTCTACTAGCTTTGTGACAACGTCCAGCAGGCCCTTCTTGGCAGCAGCCTGCAGAGCACGAGAAGGCAACACAGCAGCAGCAGCAGCAGCTGAATGTTGGTCAGCGCCCAGATCCAGCAGCTTTGTGACAACGTCCAGCAAGCCCTTCTTGGCAGCAGCCTGCAAACGTAGCAGCAGCAGCAGCAGCACAAACATCTTGTCAGTGTCCATATACAGGCATGCTGTGTGAGCTTTGTGACAACGTCCAGCAGGCCCTTCTTGGCAGCAGCCTACACACGTAACAGCAGCAGCAGCAGCACAAATATCTTGTCAGTGTCCATACATGGTGTACATGGTGTTGCAACAGTTGCATGCTGTGTGGCCAGTCAGCGCCTAGCTCTACCAGCAGGGCGACACACCAGCAACACACACTTGTTGTCAGTGTCCATACACATGCATGCTGTGTGAGCTTTGTGACAACGTCCAGCAAGCCCTTCTTGGCAGCAGCCTGCACAGCACGCACAGAATACAGCAGCAGCAGCAGCACAATGTTGATCAGCGCCCAGCTCCAGAAGCTTTGTGACAACGTCCAGCAGGCCCTTCTTGGCAGCAGCCTACACACGAAACAGCAGCAGCAGCAGCACAAACTGCTTGTCAGTGGCTGCATACATGCACACTCTGTGGCCACTCGGCGCAGCCAGCCTGCATGTGACAAACACCAACTGTAGCAGATAGCAGCCGCATAAGCGTCGAGGCATTGTCGTTCTCCATGTCTCAAACAATGGGCGCCACCTTCGCACCAACCGACTGATCAACAGGCACCCATTTGATGTGCCACAAACCACAACAACCAATGTAGCAGCTGCGGCAGCTGCTGCTCATGTGTATTGCTGGCTCTGCTCTGCTCTGGCCCTGCGGGTAGGTTGGCGTCAGCTCCAAGAGCTATAAGCTTCTCCACTGCAGAGGCGCCACAATGCACACTCAACAGGCCAGGCAGCATAGATAATGCCAAACGCAACACAATGTAGCCCAACCGTTGTGCAGTAAAACCTGACAGAAACAGGGAAGCGGCAGCAGCTGCTGCTCACGTGTATTGCTGGCTTCTGCTCTGGCCCTGCAGGTAGATTGGCATCAGCTCCCAATGTAATGAGCTTCTCCACTGCAGAGACGTTGCCAGACAGTACTGCCACCAGCAGCGGCGTACTGTTGTCGGCAGTGCACAACCTGCAGCAGCAGCACAAACAAACAGTGTGATCAGCAATTGCAACAGGTGGAACAGTGTTGCCAGACAGCACTGCCCCCAGTAGCAGCGTGCTATTGTCGGCAGTGCACAACCTGCAGCAGCAGCAGCAGCACAAACAAACAGCGTGATCAGCAATTGCAACAGGTGGAAGAGTGTTGCCAGACAGCACTGCCCCCAGTAGCGGCGTGCTATTGTCAGCAGTGCACAGCCTGTAGCAGCAGCAGCAGCAACAGAAGAAGAAGCAAAACAGCGGGATCAGCAGTTGCAACCGGTGCGGCAGTAATGCCAGACAGTACTGCCACCAGCAGGGGCGTGCTATTGTCGGCTGTGCACAGCCTGCAGCAGCAGCAGCAGCAAAAGAAGAAGAGTCAACCCTGTCACATACCTCTGCACTTTTGTGAGCACTTGTCTATGCACATCATCGCAGTGCAACCAGGCAAACAGCCAGCTGTGCACATGCACCCTTGTGACACAGTCATGTGACACAGTCATAAAATGAACCCAAACACTCACTTATTGACTCTGGGCGCCACATTCAGCATGCTGCTCTTGACGTCTATCCTGCGCCGGAATGCACGCCAACAGCCGGTTCGCCACCCGAACGCTTGCCTACACTCAGGCCAAGTACAGTTCCCACACTCACTTGTTCAAGCTGGGCGCCACGTTGGTCATGATGTTCTTGACGTCCGTCTCAGCAGCAGCAGCAGCAGCATTAACTGCCAAGGCACCTGCAACCTTTGACACAATCACACAATCACACTAACAACTCCCCAACACTCACTTGTTCAAGCTGGGCGCCACGTTGGTCATGATGTTCTTGACATCCGTCTCAGCAGCAGCAACTGCTAAGGCACCTGCAACCTTTGACACAATCACACAATCACACGAACAACTCCCCAACACTCACTTGTTCAAGCTGGGCGCCACATTGGTCATGATGTTTCCGACGTTTATTTTGACAATGAATGCACGCCAACAGCCGATGCAGCACCAGCACCCTGTAAACCCCACACTCACTTGTTCAAGCTGGGCGCCACGTTGGTCATGACGTCCGTTTCCGCAGCAGCAGCAGCCTTGCTCAGCGACGCAGCAGGCACCCGCTGCAGTGCTTTGGCCTTGGCAGCCGCGTCGGCACCCTATGCACATGAACCCTATGCACCTGCACCCTATGCACCCTATGACACACAAAAGCCAAGCAGCCCAACACTCCACTTGTTCAAGCTGGGCACCACGTTGGTCATGATGTTTCAGACCTTTATTTTGACAATGAATGCACGCCAACAGCTGATGCAGCACCAGCACCCTGTAAACCCCACACTCACTTGTTCAAGCTGGGCGCCACGTTGGTCATGATGTTCTTGACGTCCGTCTCAGCAGCAGCAGCAGCCTTGCTCAGCGACGCAGCAGGCACCCGCTGCAGCGCTTTGGCCTTGCCTGCTGCGTCAGGCGCTGATGCCGCTGCTTTGGCTGCTGCCGAAATCGCTGCAACGTCGCCGCCTGCTGCTGCTCCCTGCTTGGCGTATGTTTCAATCGCGCTGATCGCTGCAAGCGCCGCCCTGCGTAAATGAAAGCAGCCATGCACACGTGCTGTCAGGCGAGGCATGCAACAAGCGATGTAGCGCGCTTTGCGCGGCAAGCCTGCATAAGATGGACGCCAACAACAATATGTCAGGCGCAGACGCCGCTGCTTTGGCAGCTGCCGAAATCGCTGCCACGTCGCCGCCTGCTGCTGCTCCCTGCTTGGCGTACGTCTCAATCGCGCTGATCGCTGCAAGCGCCGCCCTGCATGACATGGAGAGAAACAGCAACAGCATGCACATGTGCTGTCAGGCGAAGCGCAGCCCTGCACAACAACACGAAGGCAAACAACCACATGCACACACGTGCTGTCAGGCGAAATGGGATGCATAGCGTATGTCTCGATCGCGCTGATCGTTGTAAGCGCCACCCTGCATGACACAAGGACAAACAACAATGTGCAGTGCACGTCGTGCACACACATGCTGTCAGGAGAGCGCACAATGCAAAATTCAGCACTCAGAAAGCGCTTGAGGCTGTTGCATGCAGATGAATCATTGCGTGGAACTGACATTGATATGCACTATAACAGCTGCAGCACCCACCTGTACATGTCTGCGTTGACCAGGTCCTGCATCAGCTCTGTGAAGCCGACCTCAGCAGCAGCCAGCACTGACTTACTGCACACTGACAAAGGCACTGTAGCCAGTAGCAGCACTGCACCCACCTGTACATGTCTGTTGACCAGGTCCTGCATCAGCTCTGTGAAGCCGACCTCAGCAGCAGCCAGCACTGACTTACTGCACACTGACAAAGGGCACTGTAGCCAGTAGCAGCACTGCACCCACCTGTACATGTCTGCGTTGACCAGGTCCTGCATCAGCTCTGTGAAGCCGACCTCAGCAGCAGCCAGCACTGACTTACTGCACACTGACAAAGGCACTGTAGCCAGTAGCAGCACTGCACCCACCTGTACATGTCTGCGTTGACCAGGTCCTGCATCAGCTCTGTGAAGCCGACCTCAGCAGCAGCCAGCACTGACTTACTGCACACTGACAAGGGCACTGTAGCCAGTAGCAGCACTGCACCCACCTGTACATGTCTGCGTTGACCAGGTCCTGCATCAGCTCTGTGAAGCCGACCTGCCGTCCTGCATAAGCTGTGAAGCACCGACTTATCATGCAGCAGCCAGCACTGACTTACTGCACACTGACAAGGGCACTGTAGCCAGTAGGAGCACTGCACCCACCTGTACATGTCTGCGTTGACCAGGTCCTGCATCAGCTCTGTGAAGCCGACCTCAGCAGCAGCCAGCACTTACTTACTGCACACTGACAAAGGCACTGTAGCCAGTAGCAGCACTGCACCCACCTGTACATGTCTGCGTTGACCAGGTCCTGCATCAGCTCTGTGAAGCCGACCTCAGCAGCAGCCAGCACTGACTTACTGCACACTGACAAAGGCACTGTAGCCAGTAGCAGCACTGCACCCACCTGTACATGTCTGCGTTGACCAGGTCCTGCATCAGCTCTTTGAAGCCGACCTCAGCAGCAGCCAGCACTGACTTACTGCACACTGACAAGGGCACTGTAGCCAGTAGGAGCACTGCACCCACCTGTACATGTCTGCGTTGACCAGGTCCTGCATCAGCTCTGTGAAGCCGACCTCGGCAGCAGCTAGAAGCGGAAAGCTGCCATCGTCTGCGCCAGTCTGCGGGTCAGCTCCGTGCGCCAGCAGCTGCTTAGCAATGTCACTGCAGAAGCAGCAGCAGCAGCAGCACCAGGAGGGTTTGAAGCAGAGTGTTGCTTAGTCTGTGTTGTGAGGCGTGTGCTATGCCCGAGCACGCTGTGAGTATGCACATAGCCGCTAGCATACCCTCACGAATAGCTACGACGTGCGGCGGTTGATGGCGTTGGTGCTATGGCTAGAAATTGTGTTACTTTTGATTGAATTGCAGCGATCACACCAGCACCACTCACCAGTACACCTTGCGCTGGCCGTCCTTGTCAGCAGCCCATGCTGCCATCCATTGCTGGACCTGCTCAGCAGTAGCGTCAGGGTTCCTGCGGTCAAAGTAACAGAAAAAGTAACAAGTTTCAAATAAATGTCATGCACAGTGGTGGGCAGTTTGTGTGGCGTTGGGCATGATGCGACCAAGCACAACAGCACACGCGCTCTTAGAAGCATGAGAGCTATGTGCATGTCATTTGCAGGGTGACACACGGCCGTATGCACTGGCGCCTGTAGCTAGCCTTAGCCGGGGTGCCCTTGCATGCAAGCTGCAGCGGCTTGCTGCTGCCGCCGTTCACGTCAGCACAAGCGTGGATGCAACCGCAAGCAGCGGTACACGAAAAAGCAAGATACATGGTAACCCTAAACAAAACGGCAGAGCACCACCCCTCTCACCTGTAGCTAGCCTTACCCGGGGTGCCCTTGCATGCAAGCTGCAGCGGCTTGCTGCTGCCGCCGTTCACGTCAGCGCCGAGGCTGATCATGTACGTAACAATCGCGCTCTCGCCAGCCATGCAGGCACATGAGAACGACGTGAAGCCAATCTTGTTGTAGAGGTTCATGTTGGCGCCAATGTCAAGCAGCATGCGGGCCGTCTGTGGTGGGAATGGTTGGGTACAGCAGGAGAAGCAGCAAGAGCGACAGCAGGGGAATGGATGAGGAACGCGGGTGTAAGGAGACAGCAACATGTCTTCATGTACAGGTTCAGGCGCCTGCGTCCTGCAGCATACGGCACATCCGTCCATGCAGCAATGCAGCAAGAAGCACACTTACACCACAAATGATCACATCACAGATAAGCACATCACGATCCACCAAAACACACGCAGGAGAGCTGCTGCTCACCTGCAGGTCGTCCATCTCCAGGCTGTAGTGCAGCGCAGTGTTGCCCTCTACAATGCCAGCACAGTCAAGCACATCGCAGATAAGCACACACCATGCATCATAGAAGAGCTGCTGCTCACCTGCAGGTCATCCATCTCCAAACTGTAGTGCAGCGCAGTGTTGCCCTTGCCATCGCGGGCACATAATATTAGGACAGATGAGAAGGACACTCTCATCAAAAATATCACATCACAGATAACCTCCTCGGGGACACGCAGGGGACACACGCACCACAAATCAGCAGGACACACACATCACAGAAGAGCTGCTGCTCACCTGCAGGTCATCCATCTCCAGGCTGTAGTGCAGCGCAGTGTTGCCCTTGCCATCACCGGCATCTAGTGGCGCTCCACATTTCACCAGCCCCTTCGCAACCTCCTCTGGCATGCGGTTCCTGCACGGTTAGTTGGCAAGCAGCATGTGCATGGAACTGTCAGTGAATTGGAACAGAACCAAAGCAATGGTGCTGCCCTTGCCATTCCATGCTTCACCAGCCCCTTTGCAACCTCCTCTGGCATGCGGTTCCTGCACGGTTAGTTGGCAAGAAGCATGTGCATGGCACTGTCAGTGAATTGGAACAGAACCAAAGCAATGGTGCTGCCCTTGCCATTCCATGCTTCACCAGCCCCTTCGCAACCTCCTCAGGCATGCGGTTCCTGCACTGTTAGTTGGCAAGCAGCATGTGCATGGAACTGTCAGTGAATTGGAACAGAACCAAAGCAATGGTGCTGCCCTTGCCATTCCATGCTTCACCAGCCCCTTCGCAACCTCCTCAGGCATGCGGTTCCTGCACGGTTAGTTGGCAAGCAGCATGTGCATGGCACTGTCAGTGAATTGGAACAGAACCAAAGCAATGGTGCTGCCCTTGCCATTCCATGCTTCACCAGCCCCTTAGCAACCTCCTCTGGCATGCGGTTCCTGCATGTGCATGGAACTGTCAGTGAATTGGAACAGAACCAAAGCAATGGTGCTGCCCTTGCCATTCCATGCTTCACCAGCCCCTTCGCAACCTCCTCAGGCATGCGGTTCCTGCAGGACACAACGTGTTTTTGACTAGACTCAGTATCAGGGGAGGTGGCAAGTTTGGTGTACAGCAGGTATAGCACAAAAGAAGTTGCTATGCATGGATCCAGTGACGCTCCACACTTCACCAGCCCTTTCGCAACCTCCTCAGCATGCGGTTCCTGCAGGCACAAAGTGGTTTAATAACAGTGAGTATCAGGGGAAGTGGATGAGTGTGCAGCAGGCGGAGCGCGAGAGATGTTGCCATGCACAGCATCCAGCGGCGCTCCACATTTCACCAGCCCTTTCGCAACCTCCTCAGCATGCGGTTCCTGCAGGCACAAAGTGGTGTATTATCATTGAGTATCAGGGGAAGTGGCAGGATGAGTGTGCAGCAGGCGGAGCGCAAGAGATGTTGCCATGCACAGCATCCAGCGGCGCTCCACATTTCACCAGCCCTTTGCGACCTCCTCAGGCATGCGGTTCCTGCAAGCAGTAAAGTGGTGCATGAAAAGGTGGTTTCAAAGGATGTGGCAAGAGATGTGGCAAGACCAGTGTGCAGCAAACACAAGACCGACAAGAGCACTCCGCACAACAGCAACCGCTGCTCACCGCACCACCACATGCAGCCAGGACGTGCGCAGCCTCACATCAGCCACGCACCCGAACGTCGGCTGTTGCCACAACCAGTAACTCTACGCCTGCCAGGCCCCACTGCAAAACAACACCACAAACTGCAGCCGCTGCCGCTGGCGGCTTTGCTGCTTCCTCAACCCCAGGCGGTGTCCCTGCTAGGCCCTGCAACAACAGCAATCGCTGCTCACCTGACCACCAACGCAACACGTGCTGCTGCTGCTGCTGTCTGTACCAAAACACAACGCTCCAGCTCCGCACAACAACTTGACACCACCGCGCCTGCTCACCTGACCACCTCGTGCAGCCACGACGTGCCCAGCGTCACATCAGCCACGCCGCTGACGTCAGCTGTTGCCACAACCAGTAATTCCGCACCTGCGAGGCCCCACTGCACCCAACACCCTAACCTACACCCGCGCTGCCGCTGGCGGCTTTGCTGCTTCCTCAACCCCAGGCGGTGTCCCTGCTAGGCCCTGCAACAACAGCAATCGCTGCTCACCTGAACACCAACGCAAGCCTTGCTGCTGCTGCTGTCTGTACCAAAACACAACGCTCCAGCTTCGCACAACAACACTTGACACCACCGCGCCAGCTCACCTGACCACCTCGTGCAGCCACGACGTGCCCAGCGTCACATCAGCAACGCCGCTGACGTCAGCCTTCTCCGCAATCAGCAGCTCCACAAAGCTGCACTTGCGCGGCTTGGCCGCGGCTGCTGCTGCTTCGTCGCCCTCTTCTGGCTGCTTGTACTTCTCCCGGAACTCTGCGTTGACCGCATCAGGGTTGCCACCTGCACACAAGACAATG
Organism: Tetradesmus lagerheimii; assembly: GCA_902809745.2. Classification (NCBI taxonomy): domain Eukaryota; kingdom Viridiplantae; phylum Chlorophyta; class Chlorophyceae; order Sphaeropleales; family Scenedesmaceae; genus Tetradesmus; species Tetradesmus lagerheimii. The sequence continues at coordinate 55,174 of CADDIJ020001882.1, read as the reverse complement.
GTGCAGGTGGTTGAGATGGCACGGGCACAACAAAAAGGTGTTGATCAGAGAGCAGGGGTCTGGCATCTGCTGCAGGCGCGCCTTGCGGGATGCACACTTTGCAGGAGATAGGCAGGAGAGACACGCACACTGTCGAAGTGGAACGGCTTCCAGCACTGCACAACCCGGGCCTGCGAGCACCGGCATGTATGTGCGGTATGCATGTTTGACCAGCGTTGACCAGGTGTGACCAAGCATGGCCAGGTCCACTACTGCTATATGTACATGCGTGATTGACCAGCTGCGGAGCTCCAGCACGCACGGGTGTTGCCGCTGCGGTTACAATCGCAGCTATGAATGTGCACCGCTGCTGCGGACGTAGGGTGGTGCCAACAACATACAATCTGCCACACTCCTGCTGTTTACATATGCTCAGCTCCTGCAAACATATGTTGGGCCGGGCATGCTTCTGCCCTGAAACGTAGCTAGGGATGCTGCCAGCGCGGCTGTTGCTCCTGTGTACAGCTTGCTGATGTGTCTGCTGTTGCAAGCTGGCATCAGCATTCTGTACAGCTGTTGCATCTGTTGCAGCTCTGGTGGGTTTTGCTCTGCTGCTACTGCTGCCCTCCCGGCTCTGTACAGCGTCATACTGTGCTGCGGCCATCCGCCGCTGCTGTCCTGCAAGGCCCTCTCTACAACATCAGTTGTTGGCATCTGTTGCTGATGGTAGCCTCCATGCTCCTACACTATAGCGTCTGCTGCGCGTTCTGTTGCAGACACTGCTGCCTGTGCGCTGCAAGTATACACACTAGTCGGTGCCGCACCTGCTTCCAGGAGCAGCTTCTCTGCTGCTGTGTTGCGCGCCATGATAGCCACATGCAGCGGGATATAGATGGTGCCATTTGGCATCTGCACTGGCTTGTTGGGCGGGAAGTTAGGGTCCGCCAGCAGCTGCTTCATGAGCTGTGAATCCGTCAGCAAAAGACCAACAACAGCAAGGGCCCGGCGTAAGCATACAGGCCACATCGTACGCATACAGGCCACATCGTAAGCATACAAAGCAGGACAGCAGCAGGTGATATAATCATGATAGCTTCAATGGCGCATAAGGCTACTGACAACGTGATGTGGTTCCTGCAAGATGAGAAGGACCTGGATGTGGCTCTGATGCTGGTGTCACTGCAAGCTCTAGGCTGGCCTGTTGCTGCTGCATCACCTTCAGCACAGACACCCTCCAGCTCAGATGATGCAGCAGCTTGGATCATAAATGGATCATCCCATGAAGTCCACCTGGGCTATCAAATGCAATCCAGCACGGCCAAGCTGCGAACTGCAGGGGGGTCCTCACCTTTGTGTCGCCCCTGGCAACGGCATCGTGCAGCCAGTAGCTGGGCAGCGCCGGTACACCAACCAGAGAGGCCTGCAAAGCCATGATGCAGTCAGTGCGAGGCTCGGGCAGGGAGCCAGGACTCGCTGACAGTGGACATGCTTGACGAAGCAGGCCAACCCCCTACGCACTTAACACTTTCTGTCTCACTCACCATATTGTATCAGCCCGACACAGCACCGGGTGGCTCCTCTGGCACAGCGATTGCTGGCTTTTGCTGCTATCTTTGGCTGTATGCTTGATCGTGCAGCATCATTCTCCAACTGCAGAAACTAGCACCAACACTTAAATTTATCGGGCAGATGAAGAAGATGGTGGCAGTCTGCAGTGATGGATGGGCAGCAACTCTTTGATGGGTGCAGCCGGTGCAGCTGCGTGAATAGCCCGGTCAACAACACGTAGTATGCATGATGTATACACTCTCACTTAACAGAGTTGGCGTCATCAGCTGTGCTGGTGATTTGCCCGCCACTGTCATTGTGGGGCTCAGGGTCCAAGTTTGATTCGCTGAATGCCCCTGTACGTTGACCTTGTACGCCCTTGCGCTGCTAGCAGCAGAATTGCATGATGCATATTGCTGCAATGCAAACGTGTCATCATGTGTCTGCTTGCTGCAGCAGCCTGAGCTTGCCAGGCCGCCTGCTGAGGGCAGGCCGCAGTCATCCAACTGCACTTGCTTGCTGCTATAGCAGGTAGCTACCTACCTGATTACAGCAAGTGAAACCTACCAGTGAAAAACTTTTGACTCTATTAGTAAAGGCTGCAGATGGGCATGTGTCAGGCGCCAGCGCAATTGCCTGGCGCATTGGCACTGCAGCAGTGATGCAGTGCTGCAGGTTGGCTGCAGGTTGGCTGCAGGTTGTTTCAGCCGTTGGGCGGCCCTGCTGAGCCTTCCGAGTTCTGCAGAATCAATAGTGCACCGAAGTCATCCAGCCCAAGGCTTCATTGACACATTCCTGGTCAAGCATTGCATGAAGGTATGATGATGTTGCTTTTACCTGGAGTCCAGGATCCGCCTGATACGTTCACTTCACATACTCAGCTCACTTCGGCTGATGCCAGCTTTGCATGCGTGTGCAGCGCTGCATGCAGGAGCCCAGGCACGAAACCTTTGTGCTTTAGTAAAGCTGCTGGCAGCGGCTGCCCACAATGAAAGCGCTGCTCTACAGCTGGCGTGGCTGGCACGCGATGCTACTATACAAGCAGCGAACAAGCAGCGAAGCATTACAGTGCCACTGCACGGTGCAGCCAGCCTTGCGTGCATGCGCAGCCTTACATGCGTGAGCAGCCTTGCGTGCAGGGGTTGGGTATCACTGCATGCTTTTTCCTGCTAGAGCGCTCAAAGCTTTCACAAGCCCCTCAGGGGCTCAGGCTGAGCCTGAGCCGCCAGCTGTCACAGGCGCTCAGCGGCTGCCATCGCATTGCATCGGCCTGACAAGTTCCTTTTGCACTGTTTAAACCGTGACCACAATGAATCACTGTTTGTGACATCTGCAGGATAACCAGACCCCGTCATGCTGTGCCAACTGCTGGCACGCAAGCAACGCTGCACTCCAGGAAAGCTGCAGGCAGCTGCTGGCTGACTAGGGCGGCACGCCATGCCACAGGCTGTGAACAGCTAGTGTTTCCTGATAAGACAAGCGCAAGACAGAGTCAAAGCGAGAGGCAATTAATTACAACCTGCTGCGCACCAGGCTGCACCAACAGTGCAGCATGCTACAACAGCAGCAGAATCATTGAGGAGAGCAGATTTTTCTGGAGCAACGAGCTGCACAGGCGTATCGCAGCCTGGCATGGTACTCCCTTTCACGAGGTTTATCGTATCTGATGTTTGCCAACCAGTTGGGAGCAGTATTGCAGCACCCCAGCTGAGGAGGAACACTCCCAGCATGCATGTTGCAGCGTGCTGTGGCAAACACGTTCATACCGGCAGTCAGAAAAGAATATTTGCTTCATGCAAAGCAAAGCCACACGGCAACCGCACTGTGGGCCTGTGACAGCTATCCAGTCAGAAGCACAGCCTACATCATACTACACACGACTTTTCAGACCTTTCAGGCCCAAAAGCAGTACAAACTGCAGCAACCAGCCACACCAGCAGCTGCCAGCAGCAGCAGCGCTAGATCGAGCCAAAAGCTGGCAGTTGTCACAACATGTTATGTAACATCTACTGCTTCTCAGCGGGGGTCTCGTCGCCGATCTCGACGATCTGCTCCTCAGCCACTGGTTGGGGGGCCTCCACCTCGCTGACAACAATGTCCTCCTCAGCTGCATCACAAAAGAGGCAGTAGAAGCAGCAGCAGCAGCAGCAGCAGCGGGGATTTGTCAGCAACTTGCAATGTGTGATGAGCAGATGAGTCTAGGCTGCATGATAGTTGTGTAGAGCTTGCAGGACAGCAGCTGCAGGGGAGACACATCCTGGATCAGGAAGGAGGTGCCTATGCTGCAGGTGACAGCTGGTGTAGCAGCAAGGATGCGATGTGTTGTGCTGGCCATGCCTGCATTGCAACAGCTGTCCATAGCTCTGGCTGCATGCCCTGTTTCCACTGGATACTGACCCAACAGCCCACACTCTGTGATTGCAGCAGCCTTTCAGGCCGATTCATCAGGTACAGAATGAGCAGATACGTTCTGCTTATAATGACTGCAGCACATGCACTGTCTCGAAACTTAGGCAGCATGCAAGGGTTTATCCAGGAACTGCCAAAAACCTACAAAGCCCCAAGACCCACCTGCTGGCTCAGTGCCCATGAACACGGATGCAGCAGCGACGCGCTCCATCTGCCCCTCTGCATTCTGCTTAACAGTGAAGGGCTGGCCGTTTGCATCAGTGAAGATAACGCCGAACTTCCCGGTTGCCACCACAGCCTGAGTGTTGACACATGAGAGGCTTGGGCTATCCTTGCTGTTCTTCTTGTCCCAGCCGCAGGGGGTGTTGGGCACGGCCCAGTTGTACAGGGGATCGGGGCGAGGGTCTGGGGTGGGGATCTGGCCGCGAGTGTAGGCGTGTGCCACTGCAGTTCGCAGGAAAGGACAGCAGCAGCAGCCGCAGCAGAAAGAGGTCAGTTGGACCAACCTGGGAAGTAAATAAGATTAAGTTGAGCTGCCTGACCAGAGGACGAGCAAGCATTTGGAACGCAGCGTGGCCGACTGCTACTGCTTGTGAAGTTGCTGGTAGAAAAGGGCAGAGAATAATCCTGCAAGCTGCTGCTTGGCAGGTTTAGGTACTGCAACTGCTGCTGCTGCTGCTGCAAACGGACGCTGCTGTTCGGCAGCAGCTATGCACCCTGACCTACTGCTGTTGTCACAAGCGTGCTACATGTGTGATCCCTTCCCTGATGCTCAGTCAAACAGCAGTCACAACACAATCAAGGGCAGTCAAGCAGCGGTCAAACAGCAGTCAAACATATAACATAGCCAGCCACTTACGCCTGGTGAAGCAGACGCGGTTGAGCTCCTTGATCCAGAACTTGGAGCCTGCATGGGGATCACCACCCAGGTAACCACCACCACGGGGAGCACCGCAGATTGCCTGGAAGCTTCCCAGGAATGAAGGACCGCCCTCCTCGGTAAGAGGACTGCTGTACTGCGCCTGCAGGGTAACTGGGCCAGTTGGGGGAGGAGTCGGGCTGTTGCCGGGGAACAGGTATGCGGAGGCGTACTCCACATTACCACAGACGGCCCAGCTGTATGGCGCGCGACCGCAGCCTGGTGCGGCGTTCACCAGCTGCTGGTTGGTGTAGCGGAAGGCGATGGCAGCGATCTTGCCGAAGGTTGGGCCCAGAGGGTTTGGCGCCTCGAGCACCAGCACCTGTGTGATCATGGAGCCGTATGGCATCAGGTAGCCCTCGTTGATGGGGTTCTTGTTAGCCCAGGTTGGGATGTTGGTGCCGGGGATGGGGTTCACGGGACCGTTGGGGCAGGTGATCGACTGTGTGTAGGACACAGGGGACATGTCCCAGGTGGTCTGGAAAGAGTTACCCTGGGAGCAGATGTTGAAGTCACCGTACGGGCCATAGCCGTAGCGCATACCGGCAACGAAGCCAGTGCGGGTGTCGACTGTGCAACGCAGGTTCTTGATGGGCAGGATGCATGTCAGCCTGCCTGTGCCCTTCTTGGGCAGAGATGTCTTCACTGAGCCTGAGCCTGCAACACCAAAGCAAGGTATATAAGCATATATGCGTAAGAAATAGTGCATTGTATTAGATGCTCAATGCTAGCGGGCTGCTGACCCCGCATCTGTCTCGAGACATGCGCGACATCGAGCACTGCTGTGCTGAGCGACCGCAATGCATGCTGCTGCGATGCATACATTACAATGCCATTGGAATCAAACGATTGCTGCTGAGTTCGAGCGGTGCTGATTGCTGGCCTTGAATAGCAACTGCTGCTGCAACTGGCCGGACTCCAAGCCCACCCACCTTGTGCTGAGGCGCACACAAGGGCGCCAAGCAGCAGTACTGCCACCACTGCGACACGCATAGTGCCTACAAGACAGAGAGAGCGAAACACGATTCAGAGAGGTCCCGCCCGGAGCAGTACATCCGCATCTTCCCCGTTCACTGCTGCGTTTGCTGCCTTGCTTTTCCGAATAATGATATATGCTTTATAATATGCTCCTTTGCGCCTGCTGATCACCTTGTAGCGGCTTGCTTTGCCTCGTCTGTTTGCGCGAGGCGTTTCTGTGCCCTGCGGCGTCAATGTCTACACTCTATAAAAACAGTCGGTCTACCACAGTCTCTCCTGAATGTCGAAAGAGGTGGGCTCGATGCTTATGAGCGAGGGCCCGGCACAACTCCGAGCTGCAAGGTTTTTGTCGCGGTTTTCAACTTTTCTGCAGTTACTCTGCGAGAGAAGGCAAAGTTTGCCAGTTTTCGTCTTTAAACTACATACTAGTATATCATCGTGCTTGATCGATGGCAGTGTGGTCGCCCATGACAAGCAGCGGGGTCATCTGTGTTGAGGAACAACGCACCAGCTCGCGATCATACACAGTCTACTGCTGTCTGCACGGTTTTATTCACATTACGACGTTTTCGTGCTGTTGTATGCAAGTTCGTAGCCTGTCGACATACTGTGCTGCAACCCTAGCCAGGCTGGCAGCACCGTTGCTGTATCTGGGTGGTTGATTGCTGGCAAGCAATACAACGTGTCACTGCACCCTCAAAGGCGGCAAGTGCTAGTATACATCATAAATTAGTGTTTGATACCGGCTAAACGCACGGCAGATGGTAAGCAGCATGAGCAGCAGCACTGCACAGTACCACACATGCCATGCACGTGTGCCACAACTACATAGCAGCAGAATAAGGCAGCGAACCATTTCGTCATGACAAGCTGCAGCAGCAGCACTGTTTTGTAGACCTACATGACAAGTTGGCAGAAGACAGCAGCGTTGATAGGCAGGTCTATGCAGCATCTGCAAAGCAGCAGCAGCAGCGCAGGTATCGCAGCTAAGCAACATCTGATACTAAAGTTGCAGCTAGCGAACAGAGCGGAAACAGGTGCTGTAAAGCAGATTAAACTGCTGTCTTACTGAGCAATGATGCAGCAGTGGCGTTGTAGAAGAGGGGCCATTCAACAGTGACCACAATACGCCGCTGCTGCGCCTAATGTTAACCAGACAGCACAGCTGACAGCAAATGTCACATAGATTCTATCTCTGTCTCGTATGCTGATATGCAGCAGCAGCAGCAGTTTTGGTGGAACAGGACTGGCACCTCAACACTTATGAACACAACAGCTGCTGTAAAAGTAACAGCAGCACCCAAGCAGCAAGGCATGCAGTGACACCCTTCCCCCGCATGCAAACAACGCTGCTGTAAAAGGAACAGCAGCACCCAAGCAGCAAGGCATGCAGTGACACCCTTCCCCCGCATGCAAGCAACGCTGTTGTAAAAGGAACAGCAGCACCCAAGCAGCAAGGCATGCAGTGACACCCTTCCCCCGCATGCAAGCAACGCTGTTGTAAAAGTAACAGCAGCACCCAAGCAGCAAGGCATGCAGTGACACCCTTCCCCCGCATGCAAGGCTGCGCAAGCAACGCTGTTGTGACTTACAGCACTGCGCCGCTGGTTGCGCTGATGATTCTATTTTTGGTGGTTACAAGGGGGGCAAAATCTACTGTCTGGCCATACACAGCAACCAGGCGAACCTGATTGTCAGAGGTCTACGGCACCGCCGCCAGTAAGACACGCCAAGCGCCCTTATTCCAGGAGGTGCCCAGCACCCGGACCAAAAACAGCGGAGGAGTTGAACCCCAACACCCCCTTGGTGTGCTACAGCCTGTAGCTCTTGTTGCGCTGATGATGCTTCAACCATCAACCCAAGCCAAGTTGGTCAGCGCTGCTTTCTTGCGTGCTTTCCCTGCTAGGGCAAAGTGCTGCTGCTGCTTTGCAGTTGCTGTGACCAGCTGGTGCCGTCAACATGTTTCATCAGCGCAGCCAGCGGTGCAGCCAGGTGAAGCACCAGATCAGCGGCTGCCATCTCTGCCCTTACCGCGTGTCACATCAGCGTTTGATATTGCTTGCGTGCGTAAGCTTGCAGGCTGCTTACTTTCCTGCCAGGGCATGACGCAACAGCTGGGCTCGGTGCCTGATGAGCTCGCATGACTCCATAGGCATGCCGCTGTACAGCCTGACTGGCCTGTAATCAGAACCAGCACAGGAAAAATAAAAATGAAGACAGACACACAACCAGCCTGGCTGTGGCCTTCTAATCCAACCTGTGGCTGCTCTACACCCCCCCCCACTGCTGTGTGTGGAAAGCCGCAAAACAGCAGTGTGCTAAGCAGAACATACGGACCGCTCTACTGTCTGCTGGGCGGCTGAAGCTGCCGCTGCTGCTGTCGAGGTCCAAAATGAACCTGCGGGTGGTAGCCGCGGGAAGGGTGGATATAGGTCCTCATCTTCGGAGCTTGCTGGCTCCCCCTCTGCTGGCGGGTTGCCGGCGGGTGAGCACCCGCGCGTTACCCTGCCTCTCCTGCTGCCTGCCGCTGCAGCTGGCTGTGGCTAGTCCAAGTGCAGACAGATGTGTTAGTGCCGCCAGTCCGACATGCGGAATGCACCAAAGGTGCAGCAAAGCCACTGCCCATGCTGCCCCATAATTACTGCTGCTTGCTGCTGCTGCTGCAACTGCCGCACTAGGGGGGCTAGCTCTGGCGAGATGCTGAAACCTGTCACGTGACATGCCACGAAGGCCGGCTGCAGTTTTGTGAGCCCGCCAACGGCGGAAGCAGAACGCCACTATCCCAGAGACAGGACAGTCTGCCAATCGAGAGCCTGAGATTCTGTAAGTTACAGTACACAATACTGCCTAATAGTCAATCACTCAAGCCCCAGTGATCCCAGAGACACTGGGATCAGGCCACGATGCGCCCTATGAGCGCCACACTCGTGGAAACAGACGGCCACTGGAAGTGACACAATAACAGACTCACAGTCGTAGCCACATTGCGGTCAGTCTGCATACAACTCAAAGAAATATACCTATTCAAGCAAGTTCTGGCTGCTCACGCCACGAAACACTGGTCAAAACACCAGGTCAATCAGATCTTCCTGGTGAATCTGCTGACTGCATGCCCAGCCGGATGCAATCGGCTGGCAACCCTATCGAACACGACAGGCACAGTGGTGCTGCGTTTCAAACAAACATGTGACATGTTTTGGATGCGGCGGCTCAGCGGACCACTGGCAGTGGCACAGCGCTGCACCTGCTCTCTGACCAAATGTTGGTTCAGCCTGTATCGGTCACTGCGGCAGTGCGGCACGTACAGTCACCGTGACTGTATCGGTCACTGCGGCAGTGCGGCACGTACAGTCACCAGCGAGCGGTGCCCTATGTTGCTGTCTACTTGTTCATTCAACGGTTGCACGGCAGGTTGGTTGACTGTGCTCTTTCCCCTGCTTGCTTTCCTGCCAGGGCAAAGTCACTGGCTGCTGCTTGTTACAATACTTGCAACCGACGGCTGGATTGTGCTGAACCTGCCCCGACCAACTTATAGATAGCCGCTGAGCCCAGTGGCATTGATTATTATTATTATTATTATTATTATTATTATTATTATTATTGCACAATGCATTTATGCATTGGGGTTAATACAGCGAAAGTTGTATCCCTGCCTGCCTGCCCAAGGCAGGCAGTGGGTGCAAGCTGACTGTCACTAACGGTCTAGCTGCATTCTCCCCGTGTGGCATATAGCCGCACAGGACACCTGCTCCTGTACGTTTTTTTGTTGTTCATGCGAACTGCAACTCGGCTCGCTACTTCGGTAGCGTTTTGGAGTGTTGCACACGTCCTATTCTTATCGTTCCACTACACTTCCTGACACCTCCGATTACTGCCAGTCCTTTACGTTCTCGCATGAACACGAGCTAAGGACCGCCGTTCGGTCAGCCAGAGGCAGCTGATCGCACGGCTATCTGCAGCCTACGCGTACTCCTACAGCCCTTCTTGCACGCTAGGCTCCGTCGCTTGAGCTGTACGCAAAACACTCAGATCTAACTATCTTTGCCGGTTAAGGATCAAAGTAGTGCAGCAAGCCGCAGCTGCGACAGCAGCAGCAGAAGCAGCAGGAGCAGCACTGGAGCTTTCCTTCACACTAGATCCCTCGGCAGCTATGCTCAACGTTAGCATGGCAGCAGCCCCCTTGGCTGCATCTATCCCCTGCGTGAGGGGTTATTTTGGTCCCGGCAGCAGCTGGACCACAACAGGTGGATTGCTGGTAGTTTCCCGCGGCATGGGGAGCGCCAGCAGGGGCAGCAGCAGCAGGTCTGGCCGCAGCAGTCGCCTAACAGGCAGCTGGTGCCATGGCAGTAGCAGCAGCAGGCCACACCTGGATGCGCACACACCTGGTGCGCAGCACTTGAGCGTCTCGGCGGCTGGCAGGAGCAGCTTGCAGGCCGCCATGGTCAGCAGCAGCAACTGCATTGGAGGCGTGGGCTCTGGCAGCACATCTGCTGGAGCAGCATCGCTGTAAGCGCTCAGTGCACACCGCAGGCGAGTGTGGGTTGGCCCCCACATAACAGCCAGTCATTAGGCTACTCGTCTGCACACTCAGCTGTTGTGTCATTAGGCAGCTGTGTGGGGCACACTCTTTGTAGTGCCTTTGTGAGTTGACATCTTAGCATGGTTACCTTGCACAGCTTCCCCGCAGACACGCCGCTGCACAGGCGCTTGGGTTTGTGCAGCAAGCAGTGGCGTGCCATTGGTGCATCTTCGCATGTCATCAGCTGGTTGCAGCATGGTGTTCCTGTTGAGTGGCTGGGTGGCCGCCCGCCGCCCCCATTTTACAAGCACCCCTTGCCAGCCTCTAACGCTCAAAAGCAATGGTCGTTGTGCACTGAAGCGCCCCGCCTCATCAAGCTGGGTGTGCTGACCAGGCTTGCCTCCCGCCCTGCATTCTGCTCTAACGCATTTTGTGTGCCGAAGGGCAGTGCTTGGCGTTTGGTGATTAACTACAAATACATCAACACATTCAATGTTGCGCGCAAGTGCAGGTTTGAGACCTTGCGGTTCTTGCAGCGCTATGACCTCAGCAACGCATTTTCAGTCAAGGCAGATATGGCTGATGCGTTCTATCAAGTTCCCCTGCATGCTGATGCTGTGGGGTACTTTTGCTTTGAGTTTGCTGGCGAGTACTATCAGATCAATTGCTTGCCCTTTGGTTGGAACAACTCACCATACTACTTCACCAAGGTTGCACGCCCTGTTGTTGCACATCTGCGCTCGCCTGCACGTACGCGTGTATCGTCAGGCGCCATGTACCCGGCGCCACCTGGCAGCCGTGGCAGTGTGGCGCATGTTGGTTGCAAGGTACTACCATACCTAGATGACTTCTTATTTGTGTTTCCGGATCAGGAAACAGCAGCAGCTGGTGCAGAGTGGATCCACTCCATCATGTACTGGCTTGGGTTCACACCCCACCCCACCAAGTCTGTGTGGCAGCCCACCCAGCAGCTGGAGCATTTGGGCCTGGTTGTAGATCTGGCTCAAGGCACCTTCTGTGTGCCTCCAGCTAAGGTTGCCCCCCTCACCCGCCTCGCACGCGGCATTGCTATTTCTGCCAAGCAGACCAAGCGCCGTGTGCCAAAGCGCGAGCTGGCTTCTTTCTGTGGCTATGCGCAGTCTGTGCGGCTGGCCGTCATGCCATCCAACCTGTTTCTGCGTAGCTTGTATGATGATTGTGCGTCTGTGTCCGGCTGGAATGGGACTGTCAGCCTTTCCCGCCAGTCCTTCCGTGATTTGGAGTGGTGGGCCAACATCCCCGCGCAGCATCTTTCGGCGCCTATTCGTCTGCGCCCAGCTACTGTTGATTTGTTTGTCGATGCCTGTCCTACTGGTTGGGGTGCTGTGTTGCCTGTTATGGGTGACAGCCCTGAGGGTGTGGTGCGTGGAGGCTGGTCTGCTGCTGAAGCGCGGCTGCACATCAATCAGCTAGAGATGCGGGCAGTGCGGTTGGCGCTGCTGTCTTTTGAGGATGTTGTGCGTGATCGCATTGTCAGGATCTATGAGGACAACACTGTGACAGAGTCTGTTCTTGGGCGCTTTGCATCGCGCTCTCCTGCTCTCATGACAGAGTACCGTCTCCTGTGGTCTGTGTTGGAAGACCTGCATGTGCAGCTGCAGGTGGTGAGGGTGCCATCTACGCTCAACAGAGCTGATGCGCCATCCAGGTTTGTGGATCACGGGGACTATCGCTTGGACCCCCTTTGGTTTGACACTTTGAATTGGATGTGGGGGCCGTTCACCATTGACCTGTTTGCTTCGTCTGAGAACAAGCAAGTGTCTCGGTTTTACAGTCTGTTTCAGTGCCCTGGCAGCAGTGGTGTTGACGCCCTGCTGCAGCCGTGGGTGGGGCACAACGGCTTTGCGTTCCCTCCTTTTACCACTTCGATGCTGCTGCAAGTGGTGCAAAAGGTGCGTGAGGAGCGTGCAAGTGTTACAGTTGTGGTGCCTCTCTGGCCAGCTCAGCCGTGGTTCCACGAGCTGATGCTGCTTGCAGCTGACACCTTCCAGCTGCCCTACTGGACCCTGACTGGCCCGATGGCGCGGCCACACAGCTCTTGGCCATTGCTGGCTGTACGGATCAAGCACTAACTCTGCATGCTGCATGTGCATGTTTGTTGGATATAGGTGGTTCTGCAGCTGTGGAGTGATTGTGCTGGTCATGTCGCATTTGTGTTGTGCGCATTTGGCGCTGTTTAGGCTGCCCCCTTAGACGGGTGCAGCATAGTTCTCTGCTTGTCTTTTCAATATGGCTATTGGCTGAGGCCCCTGCTGGCATCCCTTTGCAGCCTCTTGCATGCGGGCTAGCAGCTGACATCCAGGGCTTGCGCTAGCAGCGATTGCATAGCCTGCCAGAATGCTACAGCAGCCTCAGCCTAATCCATCCATTTGTCCTAACAACCCCCGGGCGAAAGCAGGTATTAATATAGCAGCCCAGTGGCATTGCAGCAGCGCGTGCACGCCAATCACTGAGGGGTTCAAGTGCCGCTCAGCAGTGCTTTTTTGCTCGCTTTCCTGCTGTTCTGCAAACATGCATGGCATTGTGGGCGACGTTGTTGGTATATGCTGCAGCAGCTCCCGGAGTTCATCATCATCATCATCATCATCATCATCATCATCATCATCATCATCATCATCATCATCAAATTACCAGATCAAGCCAAAGCATCAACCCCCCGGAGCTCAGTGAGCGGCTGATTATTAGCAAGGCAGCTTCAGCGGCCAAGCTTGGCTTTGGTTTCACTTCACTCAGTCTGGCAGCAACCGGCCTGCAACTGTTGGCACCCGGTTGCACGCGGTATTCACTTACCTCTGTGGACATCAGGCACTTGTCATGCACCGCCGTATCACCCTGCTTAGCGTGCTTTACAAAGTTTACACCAGCGTTCTCAACCAGCGTCTCATCAACTTTGCAGAAGGCAAGTCAGTGGCGGAGGGCACGACACAGCAACGGCAGCAGCAGCAGCAGCAACAGCAGGCGCAACAGCAGCAGCAGCAACAGCAGGCGCAACAGCAGCAGCAGCAGGCACGTCAGCAGCAGCAGGCGCAACAGCAGCAGCAGCAGGCACGTCAGCAGCAACAGCAGCAGCAGCAGGCACGTCAGCAGCAACAGCAGCAGCAGCAGCAGCAGCAGCAGCGTGTAACTGCTGCTACAGCAGCAGGAACGCCGTTGCTGCACGAGAGCCAGAACGGCTTTCGTCCCAAGCGCAGCTGTGCTGACCACCAGAGTGTGCTCAGTGAGGTGTTGGGTGGGAGAAAAGCTGAGGGGAAGGATTCTTATGTGCTGTTTGTTGACACCTATAAGGCTTTCCCAACAGTGTGGCTTGATGGGCTCTTTCAAAAGCTGTGGGACAAGGGTGTGCGTGGAAAGATGTTCCGTGTACTCTACAACTTGTATCAGGGTGCACGCTGTGTGGTGTCTCACGAAGGTCATGTCACTGAGAGCTTCACATGTGACCTTGGTTTGCATGAGGGCGATGTTATTTCCCCCACGCTGTACCTGTACTTCATTGATGATCTGCTGCATGAGGTGCATGCAAAGCACCCTGGAATCACCCTTATGGGCCCTTGTGACGAACCTGCTGGTCAGGTTGTGGCAGCCATGCAGGCTGATGACTTTGTTGCTGTGTGCGGATCTCTGGCTGAGGTTCAGGCTGTGGCTGCAACAGTTTATGAATACAGTTGTAAGTGGCGGTTCAAGCTGAATAGCTTGAAGTCTGCTGTCATGCATGTCTCACCAGCTAGACAGCCCAGCCAGTTGGCTGACTCTGGCATCATTTGGAATGTTGTGCCTGTGCCTGTTGTATCAGAGTACTGCTACCTTGGCCTGTGGTTCAATAATGCCTGCAACTGGAATACGCACTTTGAGAAGATGTTGGCAAAAGTGCATCGTGTGAAGGGTGGGCTCATGCCAGTTTGGAAGAGCCGGCTCATCAGCGTGGAAGTAAAGCGTATCATTCTGCTTACATGCGTTCGCCCGATTGTTGAATATGGCAGTGAGGTCTGGTTTCCGTCAACTGCAAGGCAACTGCAACAGATTGACAAAGTGCAGACTGACATCATCAAGTGCTCAATGCGTTGTGGCAAGGAGCGCCCTTGCACTTCACTTGTTCTGGCTGAATGGGTGTGAAGCCATTGCACATGTGGCTTCATCAGAGGGCGATGGAGTATTACTTTAGGGTCCAGCGTATGCAGAATTCGCGTTTGCCACGTCAGGTTTTCTCAGCTGAGTGGAAGCGCCCTAGTGGTGCTGTTGCGGTGACACCTTGGCATAAGTATGTGCAGAGTTTGCTTTGCAAGTATGGTGTGGATGTTGAGGCGGCGGCTGATCGAGCTAATGCGTGCAAGAATCACATCAACCGTCAGGTCAGGAAGCTGCATGCAGACACAATTGTTTGTGAATCACTGCAGCACTCTACTTTGAGCCGTTACATCACGCATGTGCACCCTACACATGCTGATGCCATGCGTTTTAAAAGGGCTAGGCCCTTTTTGTGTTCTGGTGCGCCAACGCGTGGTATTGAGTTGCTGATGCGTGTTCGAATGGGCTGTCTTTGCGTGCATGAGCGTACCAGTCGTTGTGGCGGCAGCAGAGCTGATTCTAACACAGCATGTCCTGCTTGTGGTCAGGGTGTTGAGTCTTTGTCACATCTGATGTTTGATTGTCCCGCTACTTCTGCTCAGAGGGATACTATGCTTGATGAAATTCGGTCTGTTTTGCGTGATGTTGCTGGCGGCGCTGAAAAATTGCGCAATGTGTTGTCGTCGACTGATGCATCCACTTAGTTGTTGCGTTTTGTTTCTGATGATATTTGGGGTAGTAGGGGGGGTGTGCCGAGTGATATCTAGGGGCATTGCTGAGTATCTTGTCCAAGCTTGGGATGTGCGTAATAATTGCAAACACAATGGAGCAGTGCTCCCTCTTTCTTCCGCTCCTGAGGGGCGCGGGGCCGATGGCGTTGATGCTATGGCTTAATGGGTAACATGATGATGATGATGATGCACCGCCGTGTACCCTGTATACTGATGTATGTCTTTTGCAAAATACCGCTAGCACTTGGCAAGTGCTGCCGCAGCATCTAGAGCAGATCTGCTGCTTAAGCGGCTGCTTATACCTCAATTTTGGCTCAGGCTGCTTGCGGCTCTGCTTCTGGCTCTGCTGTGACTCCTCAGCATCATGGTCTGGAAATACGCAGTATATGCTTTGGATGAGGTCCATTTGTCCGTGGCTAGCGCAGTTCAGGGCACCTGCTGCCGCTGGATATCCCTGCAAGTTGAGCAACGGTGGCAGCAGCAGCAGCAGCAGCAGCACGTAGCACTAGTAGCTTGAAGGAGCTAAACGACTGACCTGAGTTGAATTGTGATTCGAGTTTCAAACTATGCTTGATGATTATGCAGCATCTGCTTGTGCTATGCCCATAATGGCTGGCTTCTTTCCTCATGATCGTCGAAATGCATGCATGCACATATGGTGCCAGCCAAGCCGGAATCCGACGTCACAACCGATGCGTGCTGATACTGTCGTATTCTTTTGTATTTGTCTATATTTGCTGTTTATATACATTCTGAACACCACGAAGCCCTATCGGCAGTCTGCCTGTTCTCGCGCGCAAACGCCGGTATAAAAAATGCTCCATATGACGCAGCTCTGAACACGGCGACAGCAATATAGCATCAAATCGGGAAACAACCACAAAAAGCATCAGCCGATGGCGCAGCACAGGACGTCTGCCACGTGTTCAGCAGCAGCAGCAGTGGTGCTGCTGCTGTTCATGGGAGCGAACCATGTCGCGGTAAGACGACGCTGATTGACCGTGATAAACGAGCGATAAGATGAAGACTTTTGCTTTTTCATGTCTTGGCATGTTGTCTTGATGTGCACCTGCTGAGTTGCTTTGTTGCGTGTCATGCTTCATCTCTGCTGCTGCTGCTGTCCTTTCTGCTGATTCAATCTGAGTGCAGCAAAGCCACCATTCCAGCCAACATAGACGCTGTTGCTGCTGCTGCTTCTGCTTCTGCTGCTGCTGCTGCTTCTGCTTCTGCTGCTGCCGCAGGCCTCATTGGCAGCTGCTGACACTAACTTCAGCCGAGGGACTGTACTGCCAGGCTTACAGCAGCAGCACCTGCCCACAGCTGCCGAGCAACAGCTAGTCGGCAATACTACAGCAGTGCAGGTGGGTTGAACAGGCTGCACTTGTGGCAGCTGCGTGCCAGGACTGTGCAGCTAGTTTTGCGGCTTCGCGCTGGCTGCTGGTGTGTTCACAGCTGACGAGCAACAGCTAGTCGGCAATACTGCAGCAGTGCAGGTGGGTTCAACAGGCTGCACGTGTGACAGCTGAGTGATATGACTGTGCAGCTAGTTTGCTGCTTCGCGCTGGCCGCTAGTGTGTTCACAGCTGCCGAGCAACAGCTAGTCGGCAATACTGCAGCAGTGCAGGTGGGTTGAACAGGCTGCACGAGTGACAGCTGAGTGCCATGACTGTGCAGCTAGTTTGCTGCTTCGCGCTGGCTGCTAGTGTGTTCACAGCTGACGAGCGACAGCTAGTCGGCAATGACACGGCAATTCAGGTGAGATGGACTAGCTGAGGTCACGGGTGTCCTGGACGGCACTGCTGTACTGCCAGGCTTACAGCAGCTGCACCTGCCCACAGCTGACGAGCGACAGCTAGCCGGCAATGACACGGCAGTGCAGGTGGGTTGAACAGGTAATACTAGAATCAGCTAGCAAGAAGAAGCAGAAGACTGAGGTTCAGCCATGGTGGCGGGGGCCCCATCTAGACATGTGAGTACAGCATTATGCTGCATGATCTTTCAATCATATTTCAATCTGGTGTCTGCAATCCTTTATACTGAACAGGCCGCACGTGTGACAGCTGAGCGCCATGTGTGTGTTGGACCACTCTGCTGTGCGCTGTGCTGGTAGTGTGCCAGCACAGGGTTTAGGTGGTGTGCCAGCACAGGATTTAGGTGGTGTGCCAGCACAGGGTTTAGGTGGTGTGCCAGCACAGGGTTTAGGTGGTGTGCCAGCACAGGGTTTAGGTGGCGTGCCAGCACAGGGTTTAGGTGGTGTGCCAGCACAGGGTTTAACCCTAAATCCTGTGCTGGTAGTGTGCCAGCAGCAACAGCTAGGCAGTGACACATCAGGGCAGGTAGGCTTAGCAATTTGTGCGCAATAGGTGGACTGCACTGCAAAGCATGCGCTGCTGTGCACTGTGCGTGTAGCGTGAACCCCCAAAGTAGTTCAGCAGCAGCTGGGCCTAGTCAATGGCCCATCAACAGCACAGGAACGCCGAGCTGCAAACCAGGAATCCTTCTGTTGTCTTGTCCTGATGTGATTTGGGTTTGTTGGAGGATGACACGGCAGAACCATGATGCTTTTGTTACGCTGCATTCTCACAGGTTGGCAGCTGCAGTGGGAATGCTGCTGACGGGTTGGAGCCAACAGCAGCAGCAGCAGCAGCAGCGGCGACTGCGGCTTCTACAGCAGGGCCAAGCCAAGCAGCAGCAGCAGCAGCAGCCAGTGACCCGTGGCAGCAGCTTGTGAGCTGGCTTACCAAGCACGGGGCAGAGGTGAGACAGCATCAGCAGACGCAACGGGTTCTATTGTTTTGACAGTTTTGTGCATTGAACACAGCTGTTGCATCCCTTTCAAGCAGTGTGCATTGGGAATGTTGCAGTATAGAACTCTGGACAGTCAGCAGGCCAGCTGCTGCTACTGCTGCTTCAAGCACTAATTTTGAGTGGGGGAAGTTACACGTAGGCCGCTCACCATCTTAGATGGCATGCACCACACAGGGTGATCGCAGACTAGCGCCAACTAATAGTCAACTCAGTCCGGTAATGCCCTGCTGTTCCCGCTGCTATGCCTGCAGGTGAACGTGGCTGTGCACAACACTGGAACGTCAGCAGACCGGCTGCTGCTGCTGTACGTTACCAGCTACAGCTAATGGCTAGCAGCTAATGGCGGCTGCTGCTGCTGCTGCTGCTGTAAGCACAATTGTTGAACACAAGATGTTGCCTTCCTGCCGCCCCTGTTGTTCTCTTTCTCAGATGAACGTGGCTGTGCACAACACTGGAACGTCAGCAGACCGGCTGCTGCTGCTGTAAGCATAAGAACTCAGCACACGCGATTCTGCTGCCCTGCTGCTTGCTGTTTCAACACCAGGTGAATGTGGCTGTGCACAACACACGGGAACATCAGCATGCAGCTGCTGCTGGTTGTACAGGTGCTGTCGGCCAAACATACGCTCACTTCACATAAGATGTTGCTGCTCTGCTTTTTTCATTCCAGGTGAACGTGGCTGTGCACAACACTGGAACGTCAGCAGGGCTGCTGCTGCTGGCAGCACATGATGTTGCAACATGGATGTTTGACTACTGTTGTTTGGTGGTTTGCTGCTGTCCACCGCTGTGCAGGTAAACGTGGCAGTGCACAACACACGGGAACATCAGCTGGTCGGCTGCTGCTGGCTGCTGAGCCGATTGAGCAGGGGACTTGTTTACGGCTATAAGCGCACTGCTGCTGCTGCATACTGCTGCTGCTGCTGTAAGCACAATTGTCAAACACAAGATGTTGCCTTCCTGCCACCCCTGCTGTTCTGTTTCTCAGGTGACTGTGGCTGTGCACAACACGGAAACATCAGCTGGTCGGCTGGTGCTGGCTGCGGAGCCGATTGAGAGAGGCGACCTGTTGGCTGCCATTCCATTGGACATGGCATTCAGCCAAGTGACTCATGGTGGCAACTCAAGCATGGAAGTACGCGGCTTCTAAAGGATGCAAATGCAAGGTTACATGGCTTTACAGTCTCAGTATGGCTGATCTGTTGGCTGCAATCCCGTTGGACATGGCATTTAGCAAAGTGCCTCACAGCGGCAACTCAAGCATGGAGGTATGCGGCTGTTTAAAACTATTACAGTATACATGGCTCTCCACCAGGTTGTCGTGCTGCTGCTCGTGCTCAGGTGGGTGCCTCTAGTCTGTGGCCATGATAACCGATAATGATAATAATAATAATAATAATAATAATAATAATAATAATAATAATAATAATAATAATAATAATAATAATAATATAGTCTGTGGCCATGATGACCGACGCATCACATCCCCTTCAGCCTTACTTTGCAAGCCTGCCAAAGCGCGATGAGCTGCTGCTGCTGCTGTATGGTTTCAGGTTGCTGCCTCTAGTCTGCGGTGGCCACTGTACACCACCCCCTGTAGCGCTACTTTGCTGGCTAGCTTGACACAAGATGCAATCACTGCTGCCAATGCTGCTGCTGCTGCTGCTGTGTGGTTGCAGGTTGCTGCCTCAAGCCTCTGGGCAATGATGACAGATCCAGCACATCCCCTGCAGCCTTACTTTGCTAGCCTACCAAAGCGCGATGAGCTGCTGTGTCCGCTGATTCAGCTGCAGAAACAGCATTGGAATCTGCTGCAGAATGCTTATGTGGTGAGTCACTCAGATCCTGAAGTTGCTTCATTTGCAAGCCTACCAAAGCGCGATGAGCTACTGTGTCCGCTGACTCAGCTGCAACAACAGCATTGGAATCTGCTGCAGAACGAATACGTGGTGAGTATGGGGCATGTGGTATGGGTTTTGCCAGGCCCGGTTGGCTGCTGTGTTAAAGTCGTAGGTAATGAGCTGCTGTGCCTTTGAATTCAGCTGCCACAAGAGCAACGGCCGCTGCTGCACAACACATATGTGGTGGGTTTGCTTTATGGGGCGTATTGATACTGCTGTCTGACACTTGTAGGTAATGAACTGCTGTGCCTTTGAATTCAGCTGCCACAAGAGCACTGGCCTATATTTGAAAATGTTATAATAATAATAATCAATCCTTGTAAGCCATACCTTTCTGCATCGGCAACCGCGCCTCACCCACTGTGGAGGCGGAAAGCAGACTGATTCTTCTCACTATTTTCGGTGTAAGGTAGACCACCCAGACCCTTACACCCCTTACTAGGCAGCATGTGGGAATCACCCCATACGGTGGACTGCATACCTAGCAGGGCCGGTGTGTATATAGCCAGCAATCGACGGAGTCCTGCGGAGAGTCGCGAGGACATTAGCAGCATCCTTCCTTCGGCTTTCACCGACTGT
Organism: Tetradesmus lagerheimii; assembly: GCA_902809745.2. Lineage (NCBI taxonomy): Eukaryota > Viridiplantae > Chlorophyta > Chlorophyceae > Sphaeropleales > Scenedesmaceae > Tetradesmus > Tetradesmus lagerheimii. The sequence goes on along the minus strand of CADDIJ020001882.1, from coordinate 34,702 downwards.
ATCCCTGAGTCCAGGGACATACTGCTTAGGCTCAGAATCGAACCTGCAACCTTTCAGCCACTGTTCGTCAGTCATCACCACTGCGCCACGTGTTTAACGTCCCGCCGGACGTCCCGCCGGAAAATGTTATGTGGTGAGTGTGAGGTTGCTGTCACGACACTGTTTGGGTTGCTTTCATGACATCCAACATTGCAAGCTGCAATACTTGCTGCACTCATTGCAGGATCCACAACCAGGAGCCAACAAAAAAGGCAGCAGATCTATTGCAGCAGGACAAACCAAAGGGGTCAAAGTTTGTGCACACACTGTACATGGCATACCGCATATTTTTTATTTCATTATTTTAATTTATTTATTTATTTATATTTTTTTTAATATACCCTTCGCTTTGTCATTCAGGGTGCTAAGCCAGCAGCGCCGGTGACACGTCATGCTGGCCAAGCCTGCTGCTGCTGCTGCTGCTGCTTCTGTTGCTGTAGGAGGCCACAGTACAAACCATCCAAGAGCGGATCACTAACTTTTGGGACAGCCAAGCAGCAGTGCTGCAGCAACAGATACCGGGCATGACACTTGAAGACCTGATCTATGCACGGTCGCTGGTAAGATCTGTCGGGTGTTGAGTATGTAACGGTCATTGGTTCCAGTGGCTGCTGGGACACACAAGCAGCAGTGCTGCAGCAACAGATACCGGGCATGACACTTGAAGATGTGAGATATGCATGCTCGCTGGTAAGATTTGTTACCTGCCAGGTGACGATCACAAGTTTGACACTTATCGGTTCCTGTGTCTTCTGGAAATATGCACGGTCGCTGGTGACGTCGTACTTCTGGCCCCAATACAACTGTCAGCAGTCTGAAAAGCGATTTGATATTGCAGACTCGTTTCAACTTTGGGACAGCTAGGCGGGGCCCATCGCTGCGCTTTTTTATTTTATTTATTTATTTATTTATTTATTTATTAAACGGCTGGAGTGGTGGTGTGCAGGTGGGACCACCACACTGGTGACTGCTGCAACATTTGCACACCAGCCTGCTGCTGCCGCTGCCTCTGCCGCCGCCGCTGCTGCTGCTGCTTCCTGCAGCTCACTACTGGCTTCATTGGCTTCCCCAAACAAGGCCACTGCTTGATCCCCCGCATCGACCTAGCCAACCATCACTGCTGCTGCTGCTGCTGTTGCCGCGGCTGCTGCTGCTTCCTGCAGCTGACTACTCGCTTCATCGGCTATGCGAAACATGGCCACTGCATGACCCCTTTGATCGACCTAGCCAAGTAACACTGCTGCTGCTGCTGCCGCCACTGCTGCTTCTGCTTCTGCTGCTGCCCACAGCTAACAACTCGCTTCATCGGCTTCGCAAAACATGGCCACTACATGATCCCTCTCATTGACCTAGCCAATCACCAGCAGGACTGCCCACACAATTTGGTTGTGGGCCCCTGCCCTTTCAGCAGCAGCAGGCAGTGTGCACTGTGGAAGGCTGGAGCTGATTTGTCGGCAGGAGAAGAGGTCTGCTTCTTCTATAAGGTAGGCCCTCAGTTGGCAGGAGATGGTTGTGCTCAGTGCATAGCAGGGTGTCATCATGACAATGATTGCTGCAGATTGCATATGGTGTTGTGCAAGGCTCGGTCAGTTCCAACAGAAGGGGATGAAGTCTGCTTCTTTTACAAGGTGCGCACTTGCAACAGATGCGGTTTTTACTTTTGTGCAGCAGCAGCAGGCAGTGTGCACTGTGGCAGGCTGGCACAGATTTGTCAGAAGGGGGTAAAGTCTGCTTCTTCTATAAGGTGGGCACTAGCAGTGAGCGCTGGTTGATGCAAGGTGTGCACGGTCTGTGGGTGGATGGTGGTTGTGGGGTTTTGGCCGGGTTTTTGCCTTTTCGCAGCAGCAGCAGCAGCAGCAGCAGCAGTCAGTGTGCATTGTGGCAGGCTGGAGCTGATTTGTCAGCAGGAGAAGAGGTCTGCTTTTTCTGCAAGGTGGGCACTGTGCAACAGCAAGCCTTCACAACAGCCAAGTAGAAACACTGGTTGACCCTCTAGCAATCAGCATCAGCATCAGCTGGCCACTGGCATCTGGCAGTGTTCGGCGCAACGTAGTGCAATCTGTTAAACTATTAAATCTTGGTTAAATTAGATTTTTTAATCAAACAAGAGGAGAATGATTGCCAGGTATGACTTGCATAGCCTGGTAAAGTTTGAAGTCTTGCTGGACCATTAACGGTGCCTGTATTGTTTGCTTGTGCGGCGCGATCCTGGGTTTATGGACGGAGTACTGGCTGGTGCTGACAGCACTACTTCTGCTGAGGAATCTGAACTCTCAGAGTTAGTTGAAGTTTCCAGTTGATTGGTGTTTCTTTTCTGATCGTTTTGGACCCCATGAGCCTTGTTTGGCTCCTTTGCGGGTGGGCCAGCGGCCCTACTTTGGCAATGGTAATGGTATAACCGGCACATCTAGTGCAGTTGCATTGTGCGCTGTGTCTGCCTGCTCCAAGTGACGGCTGCGCTGACATCACTCTCTGTTGTCACCTCTGCCGCTGCCGCCGCTGCTGCTGCTGCTGCCGCTGCTGCTGCTGCAGAGCATGTTCAACGACAAGAGCATGCTGCAGTACGGCTTCCTGCAGTCTGGTCCTGTTGCAAGTTTGGTGCATGGCCTAGACAGGCACGACTTTGCATCCAACCCGCGCTTGTCAGAGTCTAAGCGACAGCTGCCGTCGCCGTTCAAAGGTACTTCTGCTGAACTGCTAAGTGCACTGTTGCACACACACTACACTGTATCAGATGTTAAAGTAAGCAATTGATCAAGGCATGGCTGCAGTGCACCAACTGTCCAACCCACTGCATGTACTGTTGTTGACTGCTGCCGGCGCCGTTCCAAGGTAAACCCGCTGATCTGCTTTCTCGCACACACTAGAATCTACATGATCATACACACGTTCCAAACTACATGAGACTCTCAGCTCTCTTGAGCAGGATATGCTGCTGTGCAGCAGCTGACCATCCAAAAGCATGCAGTGCATGCAGTGTTGTCTCATGCATATGTGGTGCATATGTGGTGCATGCCATCTAAGATGGTGAACGTCCTACGTGTAACTTCCCCCACTCAAAAAAAATATAGCCGTTCCAAGGTACACCCGCTGATCTGCTTTCCCGCACACACTGCATGACCCCGTAGGAGTTGCTGCAGCAGCGCAGTGCAGCAGCTAACCAATCAAGTGCATGCAGTGTTGTCTCATGCACGGGCCGCCAGCGTAAAAAATCTCATCCTGCCTTGCCTCAACCTTGTCTCAACCTGCATTGTACGGTGCATATCTTTTGCAGGTACACAGGAACAACTTGCTGCTGAGCTGCAGCGGCTATCCAAGCTGGCGTCAGAGTTGTCGGCTGGTGACGCAACCGTTGCGGCAGCAGCAGCAGCAGCAGGAGGAGGCAGATCTGATCCTCTGCTTTCGCTGCTGCTGCAGTGGCGGCAGCAGCGGCAGGCGGCTGTTGCTGCTGAGATTGCACGAATGTCAGCAGCAGCAGCAGCAGCAGCTAAGAGCAGGACTAGCAGCTGGACAATGTTGCACTGGCTTACGCAGCCTGTTTCCAAACTCCTAGCAGCATGGTAGCCGCTGCAGTGCACAACGTTGTGTTGATTTGCATTGTACAGCGGCGGTCAGCAGCAGCAGCCGGTGGCTGCAGAGCGAGTAGCGTATGAGGGGGCCTGCTGCAGCCAGTGTAGACGCAACCGTTGCGGCGGCAGCAGCAGCAGCAGCAGCAGCAGGAGGAGGCAGATCAGATCCTGCGTCAGAGTAGCGCATGGGGGTGGCTGCTGCAGCCAATCTGCAAACTGCTAGTGGCATGCAGTAAAAAAAGAAAAAGAAAGAAAAAGAAAAAGGAAAAGAAGAAAAAGAAAAAAAAGGAAAAAAAGATGGTAGGCGGCAGCAGCTGCTGCAGCTTGGCACTTCCAGGTGACTTGTCAGCAGTGAGCAACTATTTTTTGGTACATCAGCAGCAGCTGCAGACGCACTTAAGGTCATTCATACGTAATCACAGGGGGGTCCTTACGGCAGACTCTGCCAAAACGGTTTTGTCTCAGCTGGGGCTCAACCACATTGCATAGGCATTTTCATATACTGCTTGATGTGTGGTCGACGAAGCAGCGTGAAGCAGCACTGTTAGTGGAAGTTGAGGTTGGTGCTAGTAGCCGCATGCAGCCACTGCCGAGGTGGCTTGCTTTTGTTGGCGGTTTTTGGGGGCGGGGTGCTGGGAACCTCAGGTGGGCCTGGTAGTGCTGTTGATGAGATCTGGTAGTGCTGTTGGTTCTGTTTTTTCTTTGGTTGCTCTTTGTTTGCTCTCTCTCTGCCCAATGAACCTGTCATTGGCTCCCCAAACGGGCAATTTTTCCTTCCTTTGTGTAACATCCAAAATGTGGTACAGGGCGCATGGCGTGTGTTATTAATGTGTCACTGATCAGTGGCTGGTGAGGCCATGCATACGGGTAGTTGGCCTATCAATCAACGGTTACTCGACTAAGTTGCGTATTGCCAGCCAGTAGCATGCCGCTTCTCCTTGTACTACCAACGTTGGCTGTTGAACAAGAAAGCAGCGCGACCTGCACCACAGCACTGTATGCAAAACAGGCCCTGTGTTGAACACAGGAGAGACTCATCCGCTGTTTTTGGTCCGGGTGCTGGGCACCTCCTGTAATAAGGGCGCTTGGCGTGTCTTACTGGTGGCGGCAGTGCCGTAACCTCCGACAATTAGGTTCGCCTGATTGCTGTGTATGGCCAGCCAGTAGATTTTGCCCCCCTTGTAACCAACGAAAAAAACTGCCCGGCAATAGGCCATTTGTAATCACTGCACGCGGAGAGCAGCACAGCCAATGGCAGCAACAATCACAGTCCACCCCAGGTTCAGATGGGTAGGCCGGATGTTTTCTTAACAGAACCGTTCTGATAACAATGCATCACCACCAGCAGGCGCAACTGCAGTCTGACTGTGCACAGACCATGCATGCCTTGCTGCTTGGGTGCTGCTATTACTTTTACATACCGGCATCCATCATGATCATGATTTAAAGCGGCAGCAGCCGCATGGAGTTCTGTTTATTTTTAAATTAAATCACTTATATACACTCAAATTCTGGCAACCGCTGCTGGCCGCCGCTGAGCTGAACTGCTTGCTGATCTTATTCAAAGTTACATGTAGCACTCTGCAAAATTCTTGGATCTTGCACTTAGGCCTTCCACCGAGACGGGCTCCAACGGACATGGTGTTCCCAGCGAATCCCTAGGCATGTTTCCACGTGCACGCTCAAATTTGGCAGCAGCTTCTTGATCTCTGCTTTAGCCTTATCCGGCAGAAACATCTCGATCTCTGCTAGCAACTGCTTATTGATCTCTGCTTTAGCCTTATCCGGCAGAAACTTCACGATCTCTGCTAGCAACTGCTTGTTGATCTCTTCTTTAGCCTTATCCGGCAGAAACTTCTCGATCTCTGCCGTAACAACCTGCCAAACAGACAACACGTGGGGTCAGGAATGTCATGCATGGCACATATGTGCCACTGCAGGATGCGAGGCCTGCTTCACTGCACACAATGCACCAAGGACAGTGTACCTCCGTAGTTTCAGGTGCAGGTGCTTGTGATTAAAGCAAGCATAACTAGCAGGATGCTGTGACGCGCTGCAATCGTTTCCTGTCCGCGTCCCACACACGTAGTAGTAGCACTTGCTGCTGCTGTTGCCGTGGTACGGCACTGGGAACTGCCGCGGCAAAGCTCATCCCGGGCAGCTCGATCTTCAGTTTTTGAAAGACGCACGTGAAACCCAAAATCAGCATTCCGAAGCCTAATATTCCTACGCCCGCGAACAGCAGCACGCGCAGCTGCTCTTGGACAGCAGCGGAGCCTGGCGCGAGTGGAACGCAGAGCCCTAGAACTATCAAACCGATGCCTGTCCCTGCCACGCCCCAAGCTGCGGCAGCAAACCAGAACTGTCCAGGCAGTTCTGACCAGGGCTCTGGTCCAGGGTTCTGACTCCGCGCCAGCAACACAATCAGCAGCAGCAGCAGCAGCACTGCACGCTTACTGCTGCGGCTTCACTGCTGTCACCTTGCCCCACGCTGCTTGCTGCAGGTGCACGGCACCACCTCCTGCTGCTACTGCTGCTGGCATAGGCTGCTGATGCAAGCAACACAACCACCACCACCAGCAGCCGCAGCAGCAGCACAGCGCGTTGAGTGCTGCAGCTTCACAGCTGTCACCTTGCCCCACAGCTGCTCCCATGCTTGCCACATTGCACTGAGCAGCGGCAGCAGGAGCAGACCACGCCCCAAGCTGCGGAAGCAGACCAGAACTGTCCAGGCAGGGCATTGCACCACTCAGTGCACCACAAAGTTTGTAAAGTTTTGCATTTTTCATATCATTGCAAACATAATGCAGCAGATGCAACACTCACATGGCTAGATTGGGGCCCCCGCCACCATGGCTGATCATCAGGGCATCATCAGGGCATCATCAGGGCATTGCAGCACTCTTTGCTGCAGCAGCTTGCAAAGCAACTGGCAGTATCATCAGGCATTGTGAAAACGACTGGAGGAATCTGAACAGAGTTTTACCTCAGGATGCTGCCAACAAGTGATACACTGCACACAGGCCCTTCATACTCCAATCGAGGGTGCAGACACAACAACCCTAATGTTACTAGGCAGAACACCAGAACCCAAGCACCGCTGAGCTACCACGCAGCTTGTAAAGAAGTTAGCGGTACTGGAAAAGGCAGCATGCAAAGCAGGTAAAGCAGGCAAAACTCCCCCATCCTGCCTCCCTCATTGTGCAACCCAATGCTGTCTCGCTGCGACACGCATGCACAGCTGCTTGTGGCATGCGAGGGACCTGGCCCAGCAAACGCCAACTCTGTGACGCACTCTCAACCACATACTGGCGGCAACATGCGCCATGGAGAGCACTGTTAACAGTCATAACAGCAACACCAGCCTGCTTCTCCGAACTATAATGAGCTGCATGCTGCATGCAGGCTGCAGGCCATAGGTTGCTAAGTCAGCGGCGGCTAACCTGCTGCTGCCGGTGCAAGGCCGGGCACCTCACGCCACTGCTACGGCACAAGAATGACGCAACTGCCAAGAACAACACCACACCCTCTCTCCTGCTTGCCATATTGCACTGAGCAGCAGCAGCAGCAGCAGCGCCATGCTGCCACCAAGCAACGCAACCAGCAGCAGCAGCAGCAGCAGCAGCACTGCACGCTTACTGCTGCGGCTTCACAGCTGCCCCTCTTTCCCCAGAGCTGCTCTCCTGCTTGCCACATTGCACAGAGCAGCAACAGCAGCTGCAGCAGCAGCAGCAGCGCCATGCTGCCACCAAGCAGCGCAACCACCACCAGCATCAGCAGCACTGCCCGCTTACTGCTGCGGCTTCACAGCTGTCACCTTTCCCCTTAGCTGCTTACTGCAGGTGCACGGCACCAGCACCTCCTGCTGCTGAATCCAGCATGCTGCAACCACCAGCAGCAGCAGCAGCAGCACCGCCAGCTGCTGTGGCTTGCTGCTGCAGCATGCTGCCACCAAGCAAGGCAACACAACCAGCAGCAGCAGCAGCACTGCGCGCTTACTGCTGCGGCTTCACTGCTGCCCCTCTTTCCCCAGAGCTGCTCTCCTGCTTGCCACACTGCAAAGAGCAGCGCCGTGCTGCCACCAAGCAGCGCAACCAGCAGCAGCAGCAGCAGCAGCACTGCACGCTTATTGCTGCGGCTTCACTGCTGTCACCTTTCCCCAGAGCTGCTCCATGCTTGCCACATTGCACTGCGCACCAGCAGCAGCAGCAGCAGCGCCATGCTGCCACCAAACAACGCAACCACCACCAGCATGCTGCCACCGCAGCAAACAGCAACAGCAGCAGCAGCACTGCACGCTTACTGCTGCGGCTTCACAGCTGTCACCTTGCCCCAGAGCTGCTTACTGCAGGTGCACGGCACCAGCACCTCCTGCTGCTGAATCCAGCATGCTACAACCAGCAGCAGCAGCAGCACCGCCAGCTGCTGTGGCTTGCTGCTGCAGCATGCTGCCACCCAGCAAGGCAACACAACCAGCAGCAGCAGCAGCACTGCGCGCTTATTGCTGCGGCTTCACTGCTGTCACCTTCCCCCAGAGCTGCTCTCCTGCCCGTGCCCGCGCCAGCTTCTCTTCCCACCGTGAAGTTACAGTTTCATACTCCGCCACTGAGAACTTTGCCGTGAACTTTTCCTTGCTGGCCCGCAGGCCCTCCAGCTCAGCCTCCAGAGTGGAGATCAGCTGCGGTGAAGTTCACAGTGCGGTGCAGTTCACAATGCAGTGAAGTTCACAGTGATGTGAAGTTCACATTGGGAAGACAAGGCGGGCACTGAGCCACTGTGAAGTTCACGCTATGAAGTTGAGCTGCTGGCCAATTGAGCATTGATGGCGGCACTGTCGGTTGCTCTGAGCGAGTGCACACGAGTTTCAGCACCAACACTAGAAGGAGAATTTGCGCAGACACTGTCACATAACCAGCTGCTACCAGTTTGAATTTCAAAGTTTGAACCCTCTGTCCCTCACCTCTGCTGTACAGTCCTCTGCCTGCACTTCAGTAACCCCTGCTGCTGCCAGCTGCTGGTTGTAGCCCCCACCACTGAGCAGGCTGTAGCAGCACCAACCAACCAACCAACCAAAAAGCACCTTGTCAAGCAAACAACACACAACCCTGCACGGCCCAACACAGCTCCAAAAGTATTCTGAAACCCCAGTTGCTCACCTCTGCCGTGCAGTCCTCTGCCTGCACTTCAGCAAACCCTGCTGATGCCAGCTGCTGGCTGTAGCCCTCAGCACTGAGCAGGCTGTAGCCGTGCTTCTGAATATACGCTGCAAAACCTTTGCTGGGGCTAAAACCTGGGGTTGAGGGCTGGCAATAGTCTGTGATGAGCAGCTTTCCACCAGGCTTGAGCCAGCGGAACAGCCTGCAGCAGCAGCAGCAGCAGCAGCGCAGGCAGATTGAGACGAGATAGCCAGGTGCATTGTCAGTGCAACATGTGCAGCTGCTGCTGCAGCAGCAGCAGCAAGGTGTTGTGATGAGCAGCTTTCCAACAGGCTTGAGCCAGCGGAACAGCCTGCAGCAGCAGCAGCAGCGGAAGCAGCAGCAGGGTGTTGTGATGAGCAGCTTTCCACCAGGCTTGAGCCAACGGAACAGCCTGCAGCAGCAGCAGCAGCAGCAGCAGCAGCGGAAGCACAGGCAGATTGAGACGAGATAGCCAGCTGCATTGTCAGTGCAACATGTGCAGCAGCAGCAGCAGGGTGTTGTGATGAGCAGCTTTCCACCAGGCTTGAGCCAGCGGAACAGCCTGCAGCAGCAGCAGCAGCAGCGGAAGCACAGGCAGATTGAGACGAGATAGCCAGCTGCATTGTCGGTGAGAGATTTGCAGCAGCAGTAGCAGCAGCAGCAGTAGGGTGTGGTTTAGTGCGCGTTGACACCCCTGGGGGATGGTGGCTGACAGTAGTCTGTGACCAGCAGCTTTCCACCAGGCTTGAGCCAGCGGAACAGCCTGCAGCAGCAGCAGCAGCAGCAGCAGGAGGAAAGCGACATCTTGGCAGAGAGAAGGCCAATTGCATTTCGATGCTTCCAATCTTGCTGTAAATGCCCAGCTGCCTAGTCTGTGCACAAAACAGCACAAACGCACTGTAATAATATAACAAAGAAAGTAACATGAAAAATGACAAAATGACATAACACAATAACACACCTGCTGAACAGTGCCTGCTTGTCCTGGACGTGTAGCAGAGCATCTCTGCTCACGCAGACGTCAAAGCTGCTTTGCTCGAAATCGCGAGTTAGAACGTCCGCCACCTCAAAAGTGACGTCATGCGGCGCCTGCTGCTGCTGCCGTGGACTGACCACGCTCCTGCTGCTGCCGTTTGCTGCGGCATCGCCGCCATCTGCTGCTGCTGCTGCTGCTCCATTTGCTGCGTCGTTTGCTGCTGCTGCTGCGCCGCCGCCGCTGCTGCTGCGGCTGCTGGCAATTGCTGCTGCTGCGCGTTCAATGGCGACCAGGATCATATTGACTGACAGGTCGATACCGTGCACGTGGCAGCCGTAGCTGTCTGCAGCCAGAAACGCATTGCCTGCACAGCATACACAGACACACCGCAGCAGCAGCAGCAGCAGGGTCAGCATCCTGCCAAGCAGCAAGCAGGCAAAGAACTACTCTCTACTCGTCTAGTAGAAGCAGCAGCAGCAGCAGCTGGGTCAAGATGGCGACCAGGATCATTTTGACTGACAGATCGATGCCGTGCACGTGGCAGCTGTAGCTGTCTGCAGCCAGAAATGCATTGCCTGCAGTGCAGAACGACATGTCCACAGCAGCAGCAGGTTCATTATATTGCGTCTGGGGCAGTTCATGACCAAGTCAGCATCCTGCCAAGAAACAGCCGGCTACGACAGGCACAGCAGCAGCAGCAGCAGCAGGGTCAGCAGCCGTAGCTGTCTGCAGAAACGCATTGCCTGCACAGCATACAAGGACACACCGCAGCAGCAGCAGTCGGGATCATGCGTATGATGTGTGCATTGAACTTCAGCAGATTCCTAACAGATTTTTTAAATAATTATTTTATATTTTATTTTTTGGAGGTGGTAAGGGAAACATCACATACGGAGCACCGAAAGGCGATGCGATGTCACCAGGAGGTGCTTTGCTGTCAACAGTCATGCAACAGCAACAGAAAAAGGCACCGAAAAAGTCTGAGGCGCACCTCCAATGCCGCAGCCGGCGTCCAGCAGCTGAAATGAAACCAGACACAACACATGCACGAAAACCGGTTGAATGTGGCGCCCCGTTAGCAGCAGACGCGCCTCGACACAATAGGCATACAGCAGGTTTGCTGAACAGAAGAAAAATAAACGAAAAGCGCACCTCCAATGCCGCAGCCAACATCCAGCATTCGCATGCCAGGCTGCAGCTGCAGACTGTCCAGCAGCTGAGATGAAAACCGACGTAAGACACACACATTTCGAAACCATCTGCCTCAACGCAAGAGGCATACAGTAGCATTTTCGAACAAAAACATGTTTTTGGCTCAAAAAGAAGAAATAAGCGCACCTCCAATGCCGCAGCCGACATCCAGCATTTGCATGCCAGGCTGCAGCTGCAGACTGTCCAGCAGCTGATATGACACGCGCTGTCCCCCAGGGCTCACAAAACCCCTGCCGTAAACCGCCTCATACAGCGCAATGCTGACGTCACTGTACTGCTGGGTGTCTAGGAATGTGCGGTACAGCGGCGGCCGGGGGTGGGGGGTCTCAACCTGCGGTACAAAAGCAGTACAACAGTGGCAGTACAACAGTGGCAGTACAACAGCAGATGTGAGTGTTGTTGTACTGCTGGGTGTCTAGGAATGTGCGGTACAGCGGCGGCCGGGGGTGGGGTGTCTCAACATGCGGTACAAAAGCAGTACAACAGTAGCAGTACAACAGTGGTGGTACAACAGTGGCAGTACAACAGTGGCAGTACAACAGTGGCAGTACAACAGCAGAGATGAGAGTTGCACTGCTGGGTGTGCGAGAAAGTGCAGTACAGTGGCGGCAGACTTCACAACAGGTGACACCAAACTTCACAATGTGAAGCAAAGGAAGTTGCAGAAGGTAAGGGGTTTTGTTCACACACTGCGAAGCTGCTGAGTGTGAACCAACCTCTTACTTTCTGGAACTTCCAGCAGATCTGGTTCTGGTCCACATACATGTCCACGTAAATGCAGCACACCAGCCGCAGGTGGCTGCACATAAATTATTAATAAATCAATATATTAAATTATTAAAATTAGAAAAATCAACAATGCACAAACCAACTTCACAGTGGTAACCAAACTTCTCGCCTTTTAATATTTCCAGCAGACTTGGTTACATACGTGTCCAAACACATCGCTGTGATCTCTGCGCAAAGTTCACACTTTGAACTAGCTGACTTCACGTGTGACCAATCTTCCCACCTTCTGGAACTTCCAGTAGATCTGGTTCTGGTTCTTCTTCACGGTCACGTACGTGTCCACGCACTTGCAGCACATCATTGTGATCTCTGTGCAAAGTTCACACTTTGAACTAGCTGACTTCACAATGTGAACAACCTTCCCACCTTCTGGAACTTCCAGCAGATCTGGTTCTGGTTCTTCTTCACGGTCACGTACGTGTCTACGCCCCTGCAGCACATCATTGTGATCTCTGCGCCAAGTTCACACTTTGAACTAGCTGACTTCACAATGTGAACAACCTTCCCACCTTCTGGTACTTCCAGCAGATCTGGTTCTGGTTCTTCTTCACCGTCACGTACGTGTCCATGCCCCTGCAGCACATCATTGTGATCTCTGTACGAAGTTCACACCAATCTTCTCAAGAAGGTGAGAAGATTCCAGAGTTCTCACCTTCTGGTACTTCCAGCAGATCTGGTTCTGGTTCTTTTTCACGGTCACGTACGTGTCCACGCACTTGCAGCACACCAGCTGCAGGTGGCTGCTGCTGGCGCCGTCAGATGAGACAACCTCCGCACCATCAAACATCGCAAAGTAGTCGCGCGGGTTCCTGCGTTTTGCATTCGGCGCAAAAATGAAATGAAAGTCAGCTGGAAGAGCAGCAAGCTTCAAGCAGCAGCAGCAGCAGCAGCAGGAAACGGGGACAGCAGGCACAAAAATGGGCACGTTTAAGAGGGTTCAGAGGGTTACAAGGCAAGTTTGCAGCACACCAGCTGCCATCAAACATCGCAAAGTAGTCGCGCGGGTTCCTGCATGAACACGCGAAGTTGCCTTCATGTGAATTGATAATAATAATTAATCCTTGTAAGCCATACCTTTCGGCATCGGCAACCGCGCCTCACCCACTGGGGAGGCGGAAAGCAGAAGAAGAAGAAGCCTTCATGTGAATTGATCAAGCAATCCCCAGAGAGCATCAGCCGTAGCTGTTATACAAAATCGCCAGAGTGATCGGTAAAGCCAAACTGGTGCCATCAAACATGGCAAAGTAGTTGCGCTGCCTGGTAACCCAGGTCACTAAATGAGTTCAGCAGGATGATGTTATGTAACATGTTACAAACACCAGCTGAAACCGATCAAGGTCAGCACACCTGTAGTGCGTTGGGTTGCCTTTGCGTGGACGATCGCCGCTCGGCCTGAAGCAGCTTCCCTACTGCGGCAGAGATTGCTGCAAATGTGCCTGACTGTGCGATGATATTTGACAAAGCTGCACGAATTGCCATTGCATGTGCTGGGAGACAAAAGCAGGAGCACCTCAAAAAAAGTTGGGATGGGCCCCAACGGTTGCCAACGATGAACAGATATCATGTTGAGCACACCTGTAGTGCGTAGGGTTGCCTTTGCGCGGCCAGTCTCAACACTGCTGCCTGGTAACCCAGGTGACCAAATAAGTTCAACTGGATGACGTTATGTAACATGTTACAAACACCAGCTGAAACCGATCAAGCTCAGCACACCTGTAGTGCGTTGGGTTGCCTTTGCGCGGCCGGTCACCGCTCGGCCTGAAGCAGCTTTCGCGGAAGAACAGCACACCGCCGGGTGCCAGCTGCAGCAGCAGCAGCAGCAGAAGGCAGCAGCAGCAGGCGGCAGCAGCAGCAGCGGCAGCAGCAGCAGAAGGGAGCAGGCAGTTGGGAGCAGGCAGCAGCAGCAGGCGGCAGCAGCAGCAGGCAGTTGGGAGCAGCAGGAGGCAGCAGCAGCATGCAGCAGCAGCATGCAGCAGCAGCAGGCAGCAGCAGCAGCGGCCGCAGCAGCAGCAGCAGGCGGCAGCAGCAGGCAGCAGCAAACATGAGAGCGTATTTGGTTATACAGCATCAACTGGTCTGTGGCTTCTGACACTTCCACATCCCACAGGTACATCAGCAGCTGCACCCTTTCTGGCCAGGCCATGTCATTGTAACATGTCATGTAACAATGTTACTCACCCAGCGCAGCACCTTTGCTGCCAGTGCCTTCACTTCAGCGTCCGAGAGGTACATCAACAGCCAGTTGCTGAACACAACGTCGTATGAGCCAGCCTCCTGCAGCAGCAGCAGCAGCAGCGGCAGCAGCAGCAGCAACGGAAGTGATAAAAGAACAGCACCAGTTGCTGAACACTGCGTCATACGAACCAGCCTCTTGCAGCAGCAGCGGTGGCAGCAGCAGCAACGGAAGTGATAAAAGAATGCACCAGTTGCTGAACACAACGTCATACGAACCACCCTCTTGCAGCAGCAGCGGCAGCAGCAGCAGCACAGGAAGTGGTAACAGAACAGCACCAGTTGCTGAACACTACGTCATACGAGCCAGCGTCTTGCAGCAGCAGCGGCAGCGGCAGCAGCAGCAGCAACGGAAGTGATAAAAGAATGCACCAGTTGCTGAACACTGCGTCATACGAACCAGCCTCTTGCAGCAGCAGCAGCAGCAGCACAGGAAGTGATAACACAACAGCACCAGTTGCTGAACACTACGTCATACGAACCAGCCTCTTGCAGCAGCAGCGGCAGCAGCAGCACAGGAAGTGATAACAGAACAGCACCAGTTGCTGAACACAACGTCGTATGAGCCAGCCTCCTGCAGCAGCAGCAGCAGCAAAGGAAGCGAGATCACATCAGCAGCCTGCTGAAGATCTCTTACGTCTGCCACCATGAAATAACAGTGCCCAGGGCCACATATGGGCCACCACACAAACGCAATGCAACTTGCCAACAACAACAACAACAACAATAATAATAATAATCTCTTGTACCGCATATAACACTTGTTGGTAACAACAGCACCGCGCACCCGGGACCACATGCCGCCATCAGATGCCCCTATCCCCTACCAGAAAAGTCGCACCAATGCACCGTAGCTGCTGCAGCACACGCAATGCTGGTCATGCACACACACATGATCAACCGCACGCACGCTGGTACACAGGCTGGTGCTGCTACATCTTGTTAGTAGCCACAGTGCAGGCGCGCCTGTTCCAGCTCTGTTACGTCTGCTACATGAATGACATAATAATAATAATAATAATAATAATAATAATAATAAATGACATATCTTTGCCCAAGGCCACATGCTGCCATCACACCTATTCCATCCCCTGGCCACACAAGACTCACGAATGTATTGCAGCTGCTGCAGCACTGCTGGCCACCATACATTCTCAGACGCAACACATTTTGTCACCGTGGGGGGTGCCACTGACGCATCGCAGATATATCTTTGCTTGGCATTAAAGAGACGTTGCGTTCATCAAGATGGCTACAGTATGGTCTACTGCTGTGCTCATCTCTTTCCGTCACGTGTTGACAATGTGTTCATTTGGGGTGGCTCATACCATCTAAGATGATGACTGGACCCACATGTAACTAACCTCTCTCACAAAGAAAGGCAGATGACAAGCCTAAAAAGGATGTAAAACAAGACGCACCTGCTCCAGTTCTGTCACGTCTGCCACCATGAATGACACGTTGCCCGTTTGCAGCCCCATGATGCGGTCAGGCCTATTCCATCCCCTGGCCAAACAAGGCGCACCATGGCACTGCAACCGCTGCAGCGCACTGCTTGTACGCTGTCACCACACAATCTCAAGGAGCACCGCAGTTTGTCAAAAAATGAGGAAAAAAGGCGCACCTGCTCCAGTTCTGTCACGTCTGCCACCATGAATGACACGTTGCCAAGAGCCTTGTGCTGCCGCCTGTTTTCTGCGATGGACACTTCCATGAAGTCACACGCCGTCACGTGCTTGGCTGCGCGCAGCAGAAAACCAAAAGGGAAGACAGGCGGATTAGTCAGCAATGTGCGTTGTGCCTAACAACAAACAGCCGTGCCATCACGTGCTTGGCTGCAGGCAGGCAAAAAAAGCGGAAAAAGAACAGCACCACAGTCAGGTGGTTGCCACTGCAGTTTCCTGGTGACATCTTAAAGCCTGTTTTCTGCGATGGACACTTCCATGAAGTCACACGCCGTCACGTGCTTGGCTGCGCGCAGCAGAACACAACCAAAGGCGACAGAAACACGATCAGCTTGGTTGCCACTGCAGCTTCCTGGTGACATCTTGCCGCCTGTTTTCTGCGATGGACACTTCACATGAAGTCAAACGCCCTCACGTGCTTGGCTGCGCGCAGCAGAAAATCACACAGTTACAGCTCGATACTTGAGATAGCTTCACCGTGAACTTCTTGCATGTTAGGGGCACCAACTTCACAGTGCATTTCAGACACCTTTCTTTGCAAGCTCTCCTGTGAAGCGGCCAATGCCTGCCCCCAGGTCAAGCACTCTCGCACATGACGTGTGAGAGCCACCAACCTTTATTTTATTTATTATATTATGATTATTTTATAGCGCAATGCCCAGCAACTGATGCCTGCCCTGAAATCTCCAGACTCAAATCAAGCACTCGCACGTCACATTTCTGCTGCCGCACCCATGCGTGTTTGACCATTCCCATCACCAAACCTCAAGAGAAGAAAGATTTGCATACGTCGCACCTTTCTTTGCAAGCTGTCCTGTGAAACGGCCAATCACCAGCCTGCCTCAAGATCAAGCACTCTCTCACATGACATGTGGCATGATGTTTGGGGTAGCAAGGGGGTTTGCCGACTGGTGTCTAGGAGCATTGCTGCGTATCTTGTGAAAGCTTGGGATGTGCGCAATGGTTGCAAACATAATGGAGCGGTGCTCCCTCTTTCTTCCGCCCCGGGGGGGCGCGGGGCCGATGGCGTTGATGCTATGGCTTGATCTGGTAATGTGATGATGATGATGTGGCAGGCACCAACCTCCAATCCCACCAACCGATGCCTGCCCTGCAACTGCCAGGTATCAAGCACTCGCACGTCACAATTCTGCTGCCACACCCGAAAGGCTATGACAATCCCCAACACCAACTTCACAGTGCATTCCACACACCTTTCTTTGCAAGCTCTCCTGTGAAGCGGCCAATGCCTGCCCCCAGCTCAAGCACTCTCGCACATGACACGTAAGAGGCACCAACCTTTATAGCGCAATTCCCACCAACCGATGCCTGCCCTGCAACTGCCAGGTATCAAGCACTCGCACGTCACAATTCTGCTGCCACACCCGAAAGGCTATGACAATCCCCAACACCAACTTCACAGTGCATTCCACACACCTTTCTTTGCAAGCTCGCCTGTGAAGCGGCCAATGCCTGCCCCCAGCTCAAGCACTCGCTTGCCAGCAACGGAGCCCAGAGTGGTGAGCACCTGCAGCAGCAGCAGCAGCAGCACGGGCAGCAGCAGCAGCACCGGCAGCAGCAGCAGCAGCACCGGCAGCAGCAGCAGCAGCACCGGCAGCAGCAGCAGCAGCACCGGCAGCAGCAGCAGTATCAGCATGCATTGCAGATTGGGGTTCAGGTGACGCTGGCTTATGAGCTGTCTCTTGCCAGCCACACAGCCCAACCGGGGCAGCAGCAGCAGCATGCCAGCATCCAAAGCTACTGCTGAATATAATAAGCTACTGCACTTTCTCTAACATCCACTACTGCTGTTCATTGCGGCAGGGATTGACGATGAGGTGTGCCCGAACTCTGCGGCCAAACCGTAGATTTGCTTCTGACGCTTGCATGAACCTGGTTTATGTTTGTCAAGTTGGCCGTTGCAAGAGAAGGTTTAAGCTGCTGCATTGCTGCTGCTGTTGATGGTGCTGCATGTGCTAAGCTAGCAGCTAGGTGCTGGTGTCTGTCCTGGATGCAACTGCACGCCCCGTGGTGCAGGCTACTTGCATTGCAAACTGCCACGTGTGCAAGCATATGCGGAGCACAACGCTGTTGAGAAGAAGTACCAACAATATACGGCTGATGTTCACGCAGCACTTACAGTGCTGCACTGCTGTATAGCAAAAGCTGTGGCTGGCAGCTGCAACGTTCGGCAGTTGGGCAGGTGTACTGTACTGCTTGTGATGCCAGAACACTTGGATCGCGCAGGCGCAGCAGCTGCTGAAGTGCCAGATGGCGCAGCTGTTTAGTATGCTGAGCATTCATTGAAAAACTCACAACGCGCTGCCATTCAGAAATCGAAGGGGAGTGACTGCACTTCATAGGTGTGCAGCAGTGACTGCTGCAGCAAGCGTACCTCGGGGCGCTCGAGCTGATCGATCTCTGCTGCCTTGCTGTCGAGCATCATTGCCTCCACCGTTGGTTGCGAGCTGTGCTCCAGCCAGTAGCTTTTCTGAGCGTTGCGCTCGTCCTGCGTAAGTTCCACCTGCGCAGCCATTTTCTTCTGAACAAAGGGGCGAGGTGCGCTCTGCTATAAGTGTGGCTATTTGTAAACTGGTAATCGTTGGAATGAGCAGAGTTTTGAACGAAATGAGCAGTCTACGAGGCAGAACGTTGTTCAGAGCCTGAAACGATTGAAGAGCTGACACTGACGAACCAGATACCCAAACATATCAGTGATTGCTCACAACACTGCTTTGAGGGTCCCTGCAGTGCGATCAGCTGCAAGCAGGAGGAGACCAACTGCAATGACAGTTGTCACTGACTTTGTGGATTGATACGGGGTTGTCTGCCTTGGAACAGTCTCTTACGTCTAGATTCGTTTGTCTTATTGTCTTCAACACGCCCAGGCAAGCGTATGTGAAGTTTGAATCACTTTCATCAGACAGTACTTTCGCAGGAAGGCAGGTCCACAACCGCATGCGTCTGCTAGTACCTCGACGAGCTAGCTACTGCTGATAAGATATTGCTTTGGAGTAGTACGGCTGCTGCTGAGCGGCGATCAGGTGCGATGCTGCACTGCTGTGGGTTGCTGTTCTCTTGGACTGTGCTGCTTTTTACCGCATATGCCTTGTTCTTTGCATGCAGCAGCAGGATCCATCAAGTTTGCATTCTGTACCTTTATTCATCAACCACCTGTGCCTCTAGCTCAGGTACTCATCTTGCATTCATGCTGCTCTGAAGGCTTCAGCTTCCCACTTGCAGGACAGCCAGCACAGCGCAGCAGAACTCAGCAACAGCAAGCCGCAGCAAACCGAGCGCTGCACAGTACTCTGCCTTTGCAGCACAGGCTCAGCGCGTTCATCATCGACAGCAGCAGCAAACAGCAACAGTCAAAAAGATGGCCAGCATGCTGCAGCAGCTGAAGGCTCCCAAGCTGCCTTTTAGGGAGCTGGACCTGCTGGTCAAAGCAATTGGGGAATGCAGGTGCGGCCTGGTCTGTTTGACTTAATTGCTAGTTTGAATTGTGCCGTCCTTTGGGTCTACTACGCACTGTCTGGGTAGGTGTGGCTGCGCTTCATGTGCTGGTCAACAATCTATAGAACCCCGCAAGCCGGCCATAGTGACAGCTGCCTTTTAGGGAGCTGGACCTGCTGGTGACAGCAATCGGGGAATGCAGGAGCGGCCTGGTCTGTATGACTTATTCAAACTTTGCCGTCCTTTGGGTTGACTACGTACTGTCTGGGTGGGCGTAATTGCACTTCAAGCGGGGATTGCAGTTTCTCTGGCGTGCGCGTGATGGAATGTGGCGCGCTGCGCTGGCCGGGCCGGGAAGCCTGGCGAAGGGTGAAGAGCCCGAAACGCGTCGCTTCCTGTATGTAAATCATTTGACCAAGAGCCAACAAGCTATTTTGAACTGAACGTCAACAGTAGCAGTAGCCAGTCCAAATCTTTTGCTTTTCAAATTGCTGGCCGGGTTGATTGGTGTGGGAGTGCATGCAGCGTGCACGCGGAGGCTAGGGAGTGCAGCAGTAGAAGCCTTTTCGCGTGTGGCGTTGCGTGCGTGAAAGAGTGTGGCGCGCTGCGCTGGCCGGGTTGGTGTGGGAGTGCATGCAGCGTGCGCGCGGAGGCTAGGGAGTGCAGCAGTAGAAGCCCTTTCGCGAGTGTGGTGTGGCGTGCGTGATGGAATGTGGCGCGCTGCGCTGGCCGGGGTGGTTGGTGTTGTGCTAGGAGTGCATGCAGCGCCATCATCATCATCAAATTACCAGATCAAGCCATAGCATCAACGCCATCGGCCCCGCGCCCCCCCCCCTGGCGCGGAAGAAAGAGGGAGCACCGCTCCATAATGTTTGCAACTATGCATGCAGCTTGTAAGCGGCGGCTAGGGGACTGCAGTTTTTCCACGGTCGAGTCTGCCGTGCTGCGCTGGCCGGTTTTGTTGAAGTGCGTGCGCTGTGCAAGCGGCGGCTGGGAAGTGCAGCAGCACAAGCCAAGCAGTGCTGTGCAGCAGAGTCCCAAGCTTCCCTTCCCTTCACGCTGCTGTGGTTAAGGTGGCCGCGTTTTGCGAGTGTGGCGTTGCGCACATGAAAGAGTGTGCGGCGCTGCGCTAGCCTGTGTGGAGCTTCTGGGTTTGTTCTGGCAGAAACACAAGCAATGTGTATTTGTTGGTTCGGTCTGTTTGCACAGGATTGAAGCCTGATGAAGGGTGAAGAGCCCGAAACGCGTCGCTTCCTGTATGTAAATCATTTGACCAAGAGCCAACAAGCTATTTTGAACTGAACGTCAACAGTAGCAGTAGCCAGTCCAAATCTTTTTCTTTTCAAAATTCTGGGAGAATCCCAAGCAATGTGCTCAAGCCGCAGCAACCAAGTGAAGCAGCAGTTGTCAGCGCTGTGCAGGAACAGCAGTAGCATCAGTAAAAATGGCCCATTACTACTGCAGCAGTAGCAGCTGCTGCTGAGGCTGCTTGGTAAAGTTTTCTTTTCGCCAATGACAGGAGGTGTACAATGAGAAGCACATGTGTTTTCTGCATCGTAACACACACCCTCCTCTCACTTACACTAGTGCGAACACCCCACGCATAGGTCATTCATTCATTCTTCGAGTGCAATCTGCGCGTGCTGCTGCTGCTGCCGCTGCAGGTCAAAGCAAGAGGAGGACCGCATCATAGCAGCAGAGGTGGACACGCTAAAGCAGCGGCTGAGCGACCCGCGCTTGGATAAAACTCGCGGCAGGTGGGATCATAGATATGTTATAACACGTGTTAATGGGTCATCCGAAACTCTGGGGTATATCTGTTGGGCAGTACTTGAGGGTGGGTTGCAGCTGGTTGAAAACACGGGGCAGGTTGGTTGCAGGGTGTACATCGTGTGCGGCATCTACTGTGTCATATGCGTCAGCTACTGTGTTATGCTGGGCGAGCTATGCCCCCAAAAACAGCTCTCGATATTGCCCACTCTGTTGTTGTTATGTTATTTTGTTACTTTTCGCAGGGAACACATGGTGCGCGTGATCTAATGCGAGATGCTGGGCCATGATGCAAGCTTTGCCCCCCACCCCCCATCACCCACACTGCATTACTTCCTTCTTACACCTTTGTTGTTATTTTGTTATGTTATTTTGTCACTTCATGCAGGGAGTACATGGTGCGAGTGATCTACTGCGAGATGCCGGGCCAACATGCAAGCTGCTTGTCCCAGCGATGCAAGCATTGTACCCAACCCCCAGCACGCATACTGCAACATTCCTCTGCACACCTTCGTTGATACGTTAGTTTGTCAGTTTGTTGTTGCTTGTTTGTCATTTGCAGGGAGGACATGATGCGTGTGATTTACTGCGAGATGCTGGACCAACATGCAAGCTGTCCACTCAAATCCCAGCACTACCACTTTTCCCCTCACTTCCTCCGACTTTTACCTACTCTGTTATTGTCATGTTATTTTGTCACTTCTTGCAGAGAGTACATGGTGCGCGCGATTTACTGCGAGATGCTGGACCAACATGCAAGCTGTCCACTCAACCCCCAGCACTACCACTTTTCCCCTCACTTTCTCCGACTTCACCTACTCTGTTATTGCTATGTTATTTTGTCACTTCTTGCAGGGAGTACATGGTGCGAGTGATATACTGCGAGATGCTGGGCCACGATGCGAGCTTTGCATACATCCCAGCGCTGCAGCTGGCCAGCGACCCCAAGCTGCTCACGAAGAAGGTGTGCAGAGTGGCTGTCACAGACGTAGTTGCTTGCGTGTTGCAGCCCATCAGTTTATGATGATCTTTCCAATGTTGTTGGGTGTTTTGGCCTCAAGAAGTCGTGCACATGGGTGCGGTGGTTGCATGCTGTGCGTAGCTTCGCGTACATCCCAGCGCTGCGGCTGGCCAGCGACCCAAGCTGCTCACGAAGAGGTGCGGCAGACCTGCAAGCAGCCACTTCATGCCTGTTTTGATGGTGGGTTTAGGGTTACAGAAGGCCTGATGCAAATGGGTGCGGTTGTTTCCATACTGTGCGTAGCTCTGCATACATCCCAGCGCTGCAGCTGGCCAGCGACCCCAAGCTGCTCACAAAAAGGTGCGGCAGACCTGCAAGCAGCCACTTTATGCCTGTTTTGATGGTGGGTTTGGGGTTCAGAAGGCCTGATGCACATGGGTGCGGTTGTTTCCATATTGTGCGCAGCTCTGCATACATCCCAGCGCTGCAGCTAGCCAGCGACCCCAAGCTGCTCACAAAAAGGTGCGGCAGACCTGCAAGCAGCCACTTTATGCCTGTTTTGATGGTGGGTTTAGGGTTCAAAAGGCCTGATGCACATGGGTGCGGTTGTTTCCATATTGTGCGTAGCTCTGCATACATCCCAAGGCTGCAGCTGGCCAGCGACCCCAACCTGCTCACAAAAAAGGTGCGCAGACTTGGTTGCTTGCATTTTGCAGCCACCCACTTGCGGACTATGTTTGGGTGTTGTGGCTTATCAAAGGCTGTTGCAATGGGTGCGGCAGGTTCATACTTTGCCTAGCTTTGCATGCATGCATACGCAATGTCGGCATGCATTCCAGCCTTCTTTGTCACAGGGTGGGCAACCCCGACCTGCTTACGCAAAAGGTGCGACGAACATGCAACCAGCCACTTCATGCCTACCTTTCGGTGTTTTTGGGGTTAGGATTTTAAAAGGCTTGATGTGTATGGGTGCGGTGGTTGCATGCTGTGCGTAGCTTTGCATACATCCCAGTGCTGCAGCTGGCCAGCAGCCCCATCCTGCTTACAAAAAAAGTTGAATTTGACATGTTACATATGTTGTTACTTTGACCGCAGGCCGCCTACCTGGGGCTGACTCAGCTGCTGGACTACAAGCACGAGCTGGTGCTGCTGCTGGTCAACACGCTGTCACTTTCAGTCAAACATGCTGAACCTGTTACATATCTTGTTACTTTGACCGCAGGCCGCCTACCTGGCGCTGACTCAGCTGCTGGACTAAAGCACGAGCTGGTGCTGCTGCTGGTCAACACCCTGCTGCTTTCAGTCGTACGTGCTAAACATGTCACATATCTTGTTACTTTGTTACTTTGACCGCAGGCCGCGTACCTGGCGCTGACTCAGCCGCTGGACTACAAGCGAGCTGGTGCTGCTGCTGGTCAGCATGCTGTCATTTTCAAACGTGCCAAAATGTTACAAATGTCGTGACTTTGACCGCAGGCCGCCTACCTGGCGCTGACTCAGCTGCTGGACTACAAGCACGAGCTGGTGCTGCTGCTGGTCAACATGCTGCTGTCAGATTTGAAAAGTGACAACTTTGTGGTGGTGGCGAGTGCGCTGGTGGTCACGAGCAAGCTGATTGGGCCTGACTTGGTCAACGCAGGTACGTGCGGCATTTCAATGTGCTTTTGCATTAGCTGTTCACGTGTGTATAGTGCCGCTCACGGTCTGTGCGGTGCGCCTCTGAGGCTTGAAGCTGAAGACTGAAAACTAGTACGGTAGTTAGGTAGTTCCGGCTTTGCCGCGTGCTGTTGCGTGTCTGATGCGCGCTGGTGGTCACCAGCAAGCTGGTCGGGCCCGACCTGGTCAACGCAGGTGCGTTCGGCATTTCTCCTTCAGCAGTTTGCCCCTGCTTCAGCACTCAATTATATAGTTCTCAGGGCATGCTGTCGTGTGTTTGATGCTGGTTGGTGGTCACCAGCAAGCTGATAGGGCCCGACCTGGTCAACGCAGGTGGGCCATGGATTGCTTTTATATAGTTTTTAAATGGCTCTTTTGGTGATGGCTTTCTGCTGTGGTGTAATGTCGCTTGCCTGCTACCTGTTTTCCTGCAAGCAGATGTGCTCAGCTGTTCCTGTTTTGCCGAGTGCTGTCGTGTGTTAGATGCTGGTTGGTGGTCACCAGCAAGCTGACCGGGCCCGACCTGGTCAACGCAGGTGGGCCTTTAGTACTATTGGTCATTTACTGGCTGGCTTTTCTGATGAGGGCGGCATTCTGCCGTTGTTATGTCTATATATGTCGTTTGCCTGCTACTTGTTTTCCTGCAAGCAAATATGCCTGGTAGTGCCGGCTATTCTTTGCGCGTTTTGCATCTGAGGCGACTAGTGGCTTTTGTTTCTTTCCCTTGTGCTGTGTGCTGCCATGTGGCGATAGCGATGGTGGTCACAGCAAGCTGATGTGCTGCTGCTGCTGCCGCTGCTGCTGCTGCTGCTGCTGCCGCTGTTGCTGCTGCTGCCGCTGCCGCTGCTGCTGCTGCTGCCGCTGCTGCTGCTGCTGCCGCTGCTGCTGCTGCTGCCGCTGCTGCTGCTGCTGCCGCTGCTGCTGCTGCCGCTGCTGCTGCTGCTGCTGTTTTCTCGCAGTGCTGCCGTTGGTGATTGAGCGGCTGAGTCACCCACGAGAGGCAGTGCGCAAGAAGGCAGTAATGGCGCTGCTGCACTTCCACCAGATGGACCCGGACCGCTCAGGACCCCTGGCAGGTGTGTTTAATTTATATGTTACATTGACATGTTACATGTCACAAATATGTTATTCGGGTGAAATAGTAACATGTATCATGGTGATCTAGGCGGTGCGCAAGAAGGCTGTGATGGCGCTGCTGCACTTCCACCAGATGGACCCGGTCCGCTCAGGACCCCTGGCAGGTGTGTTAGTTTTGGTGTTGCAAACACATGTTACATGTCTCTAGTATGTCGTTTTTGCAACTTTTAACATGTCTTGCGGTGAGGTGGGCAGTGCGCAAGAAGGCAGTAATGGCGCTGCTGCACTTCCACCAGATGGACCCGGACCGCTCAGGACCCCTGGCAGGTGTGTTAATTTATGTGTTGCAGTGACATGGTACATGTCACAAATATGTTATTCGGGTGAAATAGTAACATGTATCATGGTGATCTAGGCGGTGCGCAAGAAGGCTGTGATGGCGCTGCTGCACTTCCACCAGATGGACCCAGAGCGCTCAGGGCCCCTGGCAGGTGTGTTACTTTCGGTGTTACATTGACATGTTAGATGTCGCATATATTGTCGAACGTGTAACATATAACAAGCAATATGGTGAGCTAGGCAGTGCGCAAGAAGGCTGTGATGGCTCTGCTGCACTTCCACAGATGGACCCGGACCGTTGAGGGCATAGTTGATGTGTTACTTTGCTATCTCTGCATGTGTGGAGCTGGAGCGCCACTTTCGGACTGCGCTGTGTGACAAGGAGCCCAGCATTATGGCACCTTTGCTGTTAGTGCTTTGTGACACAACTAAACCGAAAAAGTAAAAGTGACATGTGTTATTTTGTTACATCTGCAGGTGTGGAGCTGGAGCGTCACTTCCGCACAGCACTATGTGACAAGGAGCCCAGCGTCACGGCACCTTTGCTGCTAGTTTTGGTGACATCAGAAATGACAAAGTTACATGCATCACGTTGTTACTTTTGCAGGTGTGAAGCGTCACTTCCGCACAACGCTATGTGCCAAGGAGCCCTGCGTTATGGCACCTGCTGCTTGCAAGAACGGCAACTCAGCAACTTTGTTATGCGATGTGTTACTTTGTTACATCTGCAGGTGTGGAGCTGGAGCGTCACTTTCGGACTGCGCTGTGTGACAAGGAGCCCAGCGTTATGGCGGCTACGCTCAACGCGCTGCAGGTGCTGGCAGCAACCAACCCCGCGCCCTTCAGGTAAGACGCATATTGCGACATAGCCGCTTCAGCTGTTAGTAGACGGTGCATGAATGGGCCGTTGGGTGCTGGCGGTTCAATCCATTTCGCGTCAGCATGTCATTTTGCCCAAAAGGTGCCGAATTGGGTTGCTGGGTGGTTGGCTGGCAGAGCAGCAGCTACGCTCAACGCGCTGCAAGTGCTGGCAGCAACCAACCCCGCGCCCTTCAGGTATGCATGAATGATCGAGCGTTGTGTTTTGCAAGCTCATCGTAGCGTGCTGTTTCTGGTTATACCGTCACTCTGGTGCTGTTTCTGGTTATAACGTCACTGTGGTCAATGTCTGCTGCTGGACGTGGTCGATTGCTGCTGCTGCTGCTGCTGCTGCAGGCAACTGATCCCAAGCTTGACCAGCATCCTGAAGCAGGTTGTGGAGCACAGGCTGCCCAAGGCGTATGACTACCACAGGTTCCCAGCGCCGTTCATTCAGGTAGGCTTTTGCCTGAAATTTAGCTGTCTTAGTTTTTGTTTCTGTATGCGGCGTTTTCAACAGCGGCGTTTGACTACCTCAGATGCTCTGCAGCATTCAGGGACAGTGGATATGGGCTTGCTGGTGCTGCTTGTTGATGGTATTTGTTGGTTCGGTCTGTTTGCACAGGATTGTAGCCTGATGAAGGGTGAAGAGCCCAAAATGCGTCGCTTCCTGTATGTAAATCATTTGACCAAGAGCCAACAAGCTGTTTTGAACTGAACGTCAACAGTAGCAGTAGCCAGTCCAAATCTTTTGCTTTTCAAATTGCGGCATGCCGCCAGTTGTGCAGCACAGGCTGCCCAAGGCGTATGACTTCCACAGGTTCCCGGCGCCATTCATTCAGGTGCCTTTTCCGTGTGCTGTTGTGTGGGGTGGCAGCGCGAGTGTGTCGAGCCCTTTTTGTGTATTTCGAGCAGTTGCGCTCTGTGTCGGTGGCTGTGGGAAGCGTGAATCGTGGTTGCGCATGTAACCCTGGTAAGAAAACTGTGGAGCACAGGCTGCCCAAGGCTTACGACTACCACAGGTTCCCCGCGCCTTTCATTCAGAACCTGTCATCCCCTGGGGTTTGAAATGTGTGCCGCGTGCAACGGCTGCCGGCTGTGATGGCGACAGTGGTGGCGGTGGTGTGCTGGTGTACATCCGGCGCTGTCGTCCACGTGCGTCTGTGCATTGCAATGCGTTACATTTGTGCTGCATCTTTTGTTGCGGCAGCTGTCAAACGTCTGCTACGCAAGGCTTGCAATGCACTTCAGGTTCGCTGCTGGATCCTCTAGGTGGGCTTGGTTTGTGTCCATGCTGCTGCTGCTGCAGATCAAGCTGCTGAAGCTGCTGCGCCTGCTTGGCACGGATGACAAGTCAGCAAGCGACAACATGGCTGCTGCAGCTGCTGCTGCTTTGCTCACGCTCTGTTCTTGCTGCTGCTGCTGCTGCTGCTGCAGATCAAGCTGCTGAAGCTGCTGCGTCTGCTGGGCACCAGGGACGAGTCAGCAAGCAACAACATGGCTGCTGCAGCTGCTGCTGCTTTGCTCATGCTCTGTTCTTGCTGCTGCTGCTGCTGCTGCTGCAGATCAAGCTGCTGAAGCTGCTGCGTCTGCTGGGCACCGGGGACAAGTCAGCAAGCGACAACATGGCTGCTGCAGCTGCTGCTGCTTTGCTCATGCTCTGTTCTTGCTGCTGCTGCTGCTGCTGCTGCAGATCAAGCTGCTGAAGCTGCTGCGTCTGCTGGGCACCGGGGACGAGTCAGCAAGCGGCAACATGGCTGCGGTGGTGGCGGCAACGTTGCTTTGCTCATGCTCTGTTCTTGCTGCTGCTGCTGCTGCTGCTGCAGATCAAGCTGCTGAAGCTGCTGCGTCTGCTGGGCACCGGGGACAAGTCAGCAAGCGACAACATGGCTGCTGCAGCTGCTGCTGCTTTGCTCATGCTCTGTTCCTGCTGCTGCTGCTGCTGCAGATCAAGCTGCTGAAGCTGCTGCGTCTGCTGGGCACCGGGGACAAGTCAGCAAGCGACAACATGGCTGCTGCAGCTGCTGCTGCTTTGCTCATGCTCTGTTCTTGCTGCTGCTGCTGCTGCAGATCAAGCTGCTGAAGCTGCTGCGTCTGCTGGGCACCGGGGACAAGTCAGCAAGCGACAACATGGCTGCGGTGGTGGCGGCAACGTTGCTTTGCTCATGCTCTGTTCTTGCTGCTGCTGCTGCTGCAGATCAAGCTGCTGAAGCTGCTGCGTCTGCTGGGCACCGGGGACAAGTCAGCAAGCGACAACATGGCTGCGGTGGTGGCGGCAACGTTGCTTTGCTCATGCTCTGTTCTTGCTGCTGCTGCTGCTGCAGATCAAGCTGCTGAAGCTGCTGCGTCTGCTGGGCACCGGGGACAAGTCAGCAAGCGACAACATGGCTGCGGTGGTGGCGGCAACGTTGCTTTGCTCATGCTCTGTTCTTGCTGCTGCTGCTGCTGCAGATCAAGCTGCTGAAGCTGCTGCGTCTGCTGGGCACCGGGGACAAGTCAGCAAGCGACAACATGGCTGCAGTGGTGGCGGCAACGTTGCGGCGCGCAGCAGCGGGCGGCAGCCACACAATCGGCCATGCAATTGTGTACGAAGCCGTGAGGTGCGCTGCTGTTGTTTGCAGCATTTCTTGGCAGCGTGTGGCGTGCTTTGTAAGAGGTGTGCATTTCAAGCTGCTGAGAGCGCCAATCCTGATCAAGTCTGTTGCATCGTTAACTGCTGCTGCTGCTGCTGGCTGCAGGACTGTTACTGACATCTACCTCAACCCGCAGCTACTGGCAGCAGGCACCTTTATCATTGAAACACTGCTGCTGCTGCTGCTGCTGCTTCCTCTACTGCTGCTGCTGCTGGCTGCAGGACTGTTACTGACATCTACCTCAACCCGCAGCTACTGGCAGCAGGCACCTTTATCATTGAAACACTGCTGCTGCTGCTGCTGCTGCTGCTGCTTCCTCTACTGCTGCTGCTGCTGGCTGCAGGACTGTTACTGACATCTACCTCAACCCGCAGCTACTGGCAGCAGGCACCTTATCACTGAAACACTGCTGTTGCTGCTGCTGCTGCTGCTGCTTCCTGTACTGCTGCTGCTGCTGTTGCTGCTGCTGCTGCTTCTAATTGCAGGACCATTACTGACATCTACCCCAACCCGCAGCTGCTGGCAGCAGCAGCAGAGGCAGTCACAGGCCTGATCAAGAGCAGCAGCCACAACCTGAAGTACTGCGGACTCACAGCACTGGCAGCAATCACACGGTGAGCAGCCGGCTTTGCTGCGTTTGTGCTTTGCTCTCTGCATGACGAGGGTTTATAGTTGGGTTCAGGGTGTCAGGAGTAGCAGCCGAGTTTGTGCGTTGTGTGCTTTGCTCGTTTCACAGAAAGAAGGATGTAGTGCGGTCTAGGGTGTCAAGAGCAGCAGCCCAAACTTGATGTACTGCGGACACTGCCACGGGACAATGAGACCCCGTGCATTCTAAAAATGGATATTTAATAAAAATTTATATTTTATTTATATAATTATATATTTAATAAAAAGTTATATTTTATTTATGTAAACTCGGACTTGCAGCGCTGGCGACTGATTAGCAGTGAGCCCGAATGACAACAGGACATGTACCAGTTGTTGTTGATGCAACCTTCATTTCAGCAGGTCAGGTAGAAGGACCCTCACTACAAGCGTGATATATTTCTGAGCCAGTTTTGTTATATAACATGTTATGAGGAGACATGTTATGTGACACAAGCGTGGTGAAGGTCCTACTACCTGACGTGCTGAAATTAAGGGTGTAACAACAACAACAACAAAAACAACAACAAAAAACAACAACAACTGGTACATGACCTGTTGTCATCTGGCTCACCACCAATCCCTCAATGCACCACAAGCGTGGCAAAGGTCCTTACAAGTTACAAGTTTCTACGCTCTTGTTAGGGGCGGAATTAACGGAGAGCAGCAGGCAGGGCCGAAACATAAAACCTCGGTTATGTTCCGGGGCTCCCGCCTTCCCCTACGAGGCAAATGTCCTACTACCTGACCTGCTGCGATGAATGGTGTTAACAAAAACTGGTACATGTCCTGTTGTCATTTGGGCCCACCACTAATCCGTCAATGCAAATGGTTCCATTCAACATTGTACATGTTATCACACATATTGCTGCTGCAGGGTGAGCCCCAAGTACGCTCAGGAGCACCAGGTGGCAGTGATGGACTGCCTAGAAGACCCCGATGAGACGCTGAAGCTCAAAATTGCTACACTGCATTTGTAATGTGTCACATAACATATATTGTAACATGTTGCTGCTGCTGCAGGGTGAGCCCCAAGTACGCTCAGGAGCACCACGTGGCAGTGATGGACTGCCTAGAAGACCCCAATGAGACGCTGAAGCTCAAAATTGTTACACTGCATTTGTAATGTGTCACACAACATATATTGTAACATGTTGCTGCTGCTGCAGGGTGAGCCCCAAGTACGCTCAGGAGCACCAGGTGGCAGTGATCGACTGCCTAGAAGACCCCGATGAAACGCTGAAGCTCAAAACTGTTACACTGCATTTGTAACGTGTCACATAACATATATTGTAACATGTTGCTTCTGCTGCAGGGTGAGCCCCAAGTATGCTCAGGAGCACCAGGTGGCAGTGATCGACTGCCTAGAAGACCCTGATGAAACGCTGAAGCTCAAGACGCTTGAGCTGCTGGTGACGATGACAAAGGCCAACAACGTGCAGGTGCATTGCAAAGCTTGGTGTATGCTGCTCTTTGGTGTTTTGTGAGCAGCACAAGCAAGAGCTTGTCCTGCACCGGAGTGGCTGGCAGTACATGACGCAGGCCGTGCAGGCAGGTGTCTTAGTGTGACGCCTTTTTAGTGTGAGTCCCTTGCTGCAGTGATTGTTAAAGCTCAAAGTGATTGTTGAAGCTCAAAACGCTTGAGCTGCTGGTGACGATGACAAAGGCCAACAACGTGCAGGTGCGGGGTGGCGCTTGTTGTATGGTGCTGTTGTCTACGTCTGTTGTGGTAATACTGTGCGAAGCTTGTTGAAGCTCAAAACGCTTGAGCTGCTGGTGACGATGACAAAGGCCAACAACGTGCAGGTGCGGGGTGGCGCTTGTTGTATGGTGCTGTTGTCTACGTCTGTTGTGGTAATACTGTGCGAAGCTTGTTGAAGCTCAAAACGCTTGAGCTGCTGGTGACGATGACAAAGGCCAACAACGTGCAGGTGCGGGGTGGCGCTTGTTCTATGATGATTATTATTTCCAGATCTTTCATATATGGTGTGGCAGTGGTGTGTCCAGGTCAAAGCGCTTGAGCTGCTGGTGACGATGACAAAGGCCAACAACGTGCAGGTGCGGGGTGGCGCTTGTTGTGTAGTGCTGTTGTCTACGTCTGTTACTGCTTTGCTGCTGTTGGCTGTTATCGTTATGTATGCTCTACTGCCTTGCTGCTGCTGCTGTTGCTGCTGCTGCTGCTGTCATGCCGTCACAGGTTGTGCACAAAAGGCTGATGGCGTTTCCGTTCTTACGTCGTGATTATGATGTTTGTCGTCGTCACATAAGATGCCGGAGTTCAACTGGGCTGACGGATTTTCTGCACAGCACTGCTTGTGGGGGCAATGAGATGCTGCAGGATCTGGGCATCATCTTACTGCATTGCTGCTGCTGCTGCATTGCTGCTGCTGCATTGCTGCTGCTGCTGCTGCCATGTATGCTGCAGGTCGTAGTTGAGCGGCTGATGGCGTTCCTGCGCAGCACAGCCTGTGGGAGTGACAAGATCAAAATATAGTTTGACTGCCTTGCTGTTGGTGCTGCTGCTGCTACTGCTGCTGCTGCTGCCCTGTAGGTGGTGGTTGAGTGGCTGATGGTGTTCCTGCGCAGCACAGCCTGCAGAGGCAATGAGATCAAGACTTCATTGCTGTGCTGCTGCACTGTTGCTGCTTCTGCCATGTATGCTGCAGGTTGTGGTTGAGCGGCTGATGGCTTTTCTGCGCAGCAACGCCTGCAGACGCAACGAGATGCTGCTGCTGCAGCAGCAAACATGTCTGAATGCCTTGCTGCTGCTGCTGCTGCCGCTGTACATGTTTTCGCAGGTCGTAGTTGAGCGGCTGATGGCGTTCCTGCGCAGCACAGCTTGTGGGGGTGACGAGATGCTGCGGCGGCACATTGCGGGGCAGATTGTGGACCTTGCCGAAAAGTACGCGCCCGACACGACGTGGTTTGTTGGCGTGATGGCAGAGGTAAACGGCCAAAGCTCGTATCACCACAATCTGGTTCATGATGTGACAGCGGTGACGTGCTACAGCCGCAGCTGGCGCACAACCAAATTTAAAATGTATGTTATCTATTGCTGCCGCTGCTGCTGCTGCTGCTGCTAGGTGTTTGAGGTCGGCGGTGACGTGCTACAGCCGCAGCTGGCGCACAACCAACCAACATGAAACATTTTGTTTACTGCTGCTGCTGCTGCTGCTATCAGGTGTTTGAAGTCGGCGGTGACGTGCTACAGCCGCAGCTGGCGCACAACCAACCAACATGAAACATGTTGTTTGCTGCTGCTGCTGCTGCTATCAGGTGTTTGAGGTCGGCGGTGACGTGGTACAGCCGCAGCTGGCGCACAACCAAATTGTCACGTGTTCACAATGTGTTCATTCGGGGTGGCTCATACCATCTAAGATGGTGACTGGACCCACATGTAACTAACCTCTGTCAGAAAAAATATTTATATTATATGTTATCTGTTGCTGCTGCTGCTGCTGCTATCAGGTGTTTGAGGTCGGCGGTGACGTGCTACAGCCGCAGCTGGCACACAACCAACCAACATGAAACATGTTGTTTACTGCTGCTGCTGCTGCTGCTATCAGGTGTTTGAGGTCAGTGGTGACGTGCTGCAGCCGCAGCTGGCGCACAACCAACATGAAACATGTTTGCTGCTGCTGCTGCTGCCAGGTGTTTGCGGTCGGCGGTGACGTGCTACAGCCGCAGCTGGCGCACAACCAACATGAAACATGTTGTTTAATGCTGCTGCTGCTGCTGCTATCAGGTGTTTGAGGACGGCGGTGACGTGCTACAGCCGCAGCTGGCACACAACCAACCAACATGGAACATGTTGTTTGCTGCTGCTGCTGCTGCTATCAGGCGTTTGAGGTCGGCGGTGACGTGCTACAGCCGCAGCTGGCACACAACCAACCAACATGGAACATGTTGTTTACTGCTGCTGCTGCTGCTATCAGGCGTTTGAGGTCGGCGGTGACGTGCTACAGCCGCAGCTGGCACACAACCAACCAACATGGAACATGTTGTTTACTGCTGCTGCTGCTGCTATCAGGCGTTTGAGGTCGGCGGTGACGTGCTACAGCCGCAGCTGGCACACAACCTGTGCAGGCTGATTGCGGAGCAAGACAGCGAGCTGCATGCGATAGCAGTGCGCATGTTCATGCAGGTGCGCTGGCTTGATTTTTCTTTTTCTTGCTCATCCTACAGCTGAAGCTGTTTAGCGGGAGCAGGATACGGGGGGCGCTGCTGTGCCTAGTGTTTTTTTTGGCTGGTTGGGGTAGCGGATGGCGGGTGGTTGCGTGAAGCTGCATGCGATAGCAGTGCGCATGTTCATGCAGGTGCGCTGGCTTGATTTTTCTTTTTCTTGCTCATCCTACAGCTGAAGCTGTTTAGCGGGAGCAGGATACGGGGGGCGCTGCTGTGCCTAGTGTTTTTTTTGGCTGGTTGGGGTAGCGGATGGCGGGTGGTTGCGTGAAGCTGCATGCGATAGCAGTGCGCATGTTCATGCAGGTGCGCTGGCTTGATTTTTCTTTTTCAAGCTCATCCTACAGATGAAGCTGTTTAGCGGGAGCAGGATATGGGGGGCGCTGCTGTGCCTAGTGTTTTTTTGTGGCTGGTTGGGGTACCGGATGGCGGGTGGTTGCGTGAAGCAGGACTGCGCGCTGCATGTGACAGCAGTGCGCATGTTCATGCAGGTGCGCGGTGTTTGTATAAATGTGTGTTTTCCTTCTTTGTGCCAAATATTATGGTATGGGCTGCACGGTTGTGGCTGGTGACTTTGCTGTGTTGAGAAACAGGGTTGGGAAACAGGATGCTGCATGGATGCTAATTGCGGAGCACGACAGCGAGCTGCATGTGACAGCAGTGCGCATGTTCATGCAGGTGTGCGGTGTGGCTCTTTGTTTCTGTGTGCATCTATCGGTTTGCTAAGGTGTGAGCTGTTATTGTGTGCTGCCATTTTTGGACGCAAGGGCGTGCGGGCCGGGCGCTTGTTGGTGGTGGTGAATGAGGCCGCGCTTTTTCTGAGCAGCTGAGCAATTTGAAAATTTGAAAACACTTCTAGATCGTGGAGAGAATCAGTTATCTCATGTTTGGAGCTGTTTTGGATATGAACGGCTGCCGGCCACAAGGGCCAAGTCAGGAAGTGCAGCAAGCGTCTGGCGCTGTGATTTGAAAAGCAAAAGATTTGGACTGGCTACTGCTACTGGTGACGTTCAGTTCAAAATAGCTTGTTGGCTCTTGGTCAAATGATTCACATACAGGAAGCGACGCGTTTCGGGCTCTTCACCCTTCGCCAGGCCAAGTCAGGAAGGGCAGCAAGCGTCTGTGCTGTGCCAAGCCCTGCTGCGCCAAGCCCTGCTGTGCTGTGCTGTGCCAAGCCCTGCTGCGCTAAGCCCTGCTGTGCTGTGCTGTGCTGTGCCAAGCCCTGCTGCGCTAAGCCCTGCTGTGCTGTGCTGTGCCAAGCCCTGCTGCGCTAAGCCCTGCTGCGCTAAGCCCTGCTGTGCCAAGTCAGGAAGTGCAGCAAGCGTATGGCGCTGTGCCAAGCTCTTGCTTGACTGCCTGGCTTGGCACCTGCCCGGCAGCCTTGGCATTAGTCATATAATATATAATATATTATTATTATTATTATTACTACTACTATTATTATTA